>CM049796.1:521753-534253 GCA_027422405.1 Ptychobarbus kaznakovi | reverse complement strand
TTTCTGAAGATACCGCTCCGCTCGCTCAACCCAAAATATCCCTTTTGGTAATTTGCTAGTTCGAGAGTCTGTGGAATAGGCGAAGCAATATTTTGTCTAAGATAATAAATCTAAAAGCAAATTATAAAAATCCTGTGAAGATTGACAGATGTTTTAATAGACCGCATTTCCCCGCAGTTTTGGTCTATTTTAATTTTAGAAAGTGTGTTTCTTTTATTTACACCACGAAATATGCAATTCTACAAGCTGAACGTCACCCTGAAATATAACTGTTACTAATCGGACTACTGCTTTAATTGATACATTTATTCAATAATTTAATTATAAACAGGAAAAGAAAAATGTGTGAGCGGGTTTTGGTTTACAGCGGAACATTAGCGGAGCGTTAGCTTTGACCGTGAGCGACTGAGCGGAGCGCACGCACACTAAGCGTAATATTGAGCTGAGCATCACACCGCTCCGCTTCGCTCACATGCTCTGGTTTCAGACAGCGACAGTGTCTCGGTCTCGCTGTACAACTTCTCTTCAGTGACAAACAGCGCTCTCGCTGATGATGCTCTCGACAGGATCTTACAGCATCTGCTTACTGACCTCAGATCAGAAAACAGGCATGACGCCATTCTTACATTTATGTTATTATTGTTTATTCATTATTCCACAATGAGGACGGTTGACAGAACCGGATGCCCTCTTAGAGGTCTGCTACCCGACCCGAGCCCGCGGGTCCTGAAATACTTTCGGGTTTCGGGTCGGGTTTGGGTTTGTAGCTAAACCAAAACTCTGTGCTGGCTACGCTGCTTTAGACGCACGCACACACACATTATTGCACACAGATATCAGAGATCGCGCAGCGCACAAACAGCACGGAAACTTTTATTAGTAAAATACATGTAACTGTGCCGCTCGGGTCGGGTCGGGTCAGATGATCTCGGGTATGGGCCGGGTTCAGGCTTCAGTTTAAAACCCGTGCAGACCTCCATGCCGTCTTCATGAAAAATGACAAAACGACTCCAGTTATTTTTATATCACATCTTTCTTCAAATATAATGTACCAAACAGCCTGTATGTGAAAGTAATTCAAATTTAGAGGATGATTTGGGAAACTGTACCCATCCAAACATCCATAAGACCCTTCATCATGAGGACAAATGCACATCTTTGGGCTTTTGCTTGAAACAGCAAACCGCATGTTTCTGTCAAACACAACTATTACACACCGAGTTAACAAGCACCGCCTCTGTTTCATAACACTTATTATAATCCATCCATTAAATATGCATGAAACGTTTCTTTATCATCAGCGCATCGACGTGATTCTGTGCCTCCGGTCCAAATTTAAGCACATTCTCTGTTGCACGTGTATAGAGGCTCATTTAAGGTTCAAGGTTCAAGGTTTCTTTATTCGTCACATAATAAATTATACAGGGTATAATCAGAAGTGAAATGTAAATCAAATCAGGTCCGCTCAATGGACGGTGCAAAAGAATAAAAATTAAATAAAAGTAACACAACACAAGAGCATATATATATATATATATATATATATATATATATATATAGGTAAAAAAGAGAAATAAAGAGTAAAATGTGCAATAGAATAGAAAGTGCAAAACAAATAAGATGTGCAAAAAACAGTTATACTGGGACTTAATAAATAGTAATATGAACAAGAGGGATGAGAGGGATGTGCAAACGGGTTGTACGGGTATGTACACATAGCAGCAATACAGAAGATGAGAATATGAATGTTTTACAGTTAACAATGAGTCTTGTAGATGATTATGAAACTGAGTTTTGTGTTAAGGAGCCTGATGGCCTGAGGGAAGAAGCTCCTCCTCAGTCTCTCAGTTTTTGCCATCATGCTCCTGAAGCGCTTGCCAGATGGCAGTAAACAGAAAAGATGGTTACCGGGGTGAGTTGAGTTTTTGATGATTTTTGCAGCTCTGCTTTTTGCAGCGTTTGAGGTAGATGTCCTGCAGAGAGGGGAGAGCAGACCCTGAGATCTCTGTAGAGCTTTGCAGTCCTGGTTTGAGGAATTTCCATACCACACTGAGATGCACTGAGACAAAACACTTTCTATGGCCTCTGAATAGAAAGTTTTCAGGATTGCTGGTGAGACCTGAATTTCCTCAGCCTCATCCATCTGCGCTCGTAACAGAGATCGACAACACACTACTTGAAATCCCATTTAAGAGAGAATGACCATCTTGAGTGAGGAAAAGAAATCACAAACCACCCATTTAACTTCTTAGCCCGGGGTATAAAATAAATATTGCAATACAAATATAACACTTAATATATTCTAATTTTTAACAATACATATTTATTTTAATCTCAATATTTTAATAGTTTAAATACATTTATTATACATTTAATTTTATTTTAGTTTTTTTATTTACTGTGCATTATTTATTAATATTCTATTTAAAAATAATAATATATATATTTGTTTATATATATTTAATGAGCATGTAGAGGAATCTGTAATTAAATATAGTACATAAAATGAAATATTGCAATACAAATATAACACTATATATATTATATTTTAACAATACATATTTATTTTAATACGATATATAATATTTTAATATTTGTTTAAATACATTTATTATACATTTAATAAAATTTTTGTTTTTTATTTACAATATTTGATTGCATTATTTATTAATATTCTATTAAAAAAAAAAAAAAAAAAAAAAAATATTTAATGAGCATGTAGAGGAATCTGTAATTAAATATAGTAAATAAAATTAAATATTGCAATACAAATATAACACTATATATATTATATTTTAACAATGCATATTTATTTTAATACTATATATAATATTTTAACATATGGATTGCAATATTTCATTTTATGTACTATATTTAATTAGAGATTCCTCTACATGCTCATTAAATACACAGCCTGAGACCCCGAGCTAAAGAAGTTAAATGAGATTTCTGTGAAAAAGCATGATTTTCTGATTGTAGTGTTTTTGATATTGCTGTCATTCCTCACTCAAGCGGATGGCGCTGTGCTTGTGATGATGGCTGCTGACGGACGGCCCTTAAATGGGATTTCCTTGATGGTCATTTTCTCTTCAGGTAGTGTGTTGTCGATCTCTGTTACGAGCGCAGATGGATGAGGCTGAGGCGTGTGCTCTATAAAACACTGACGTCCTCCACCTCCAGCAGAACTGATGGAGCGCCTCCTGCTCTCTCCTCTCCCGCCGCGTGTGGGAAATATTGGATTTTTATTAGAGTCTCTCTGTATCTGTCATCCTCTGTGGAGCTGGACGACCGTGGAGGAGACAGACAGAGATGGAGGAAGCCCAGAGGAGAGCGTGGGAGCGCCGCTCATCCATCACTGTCAGCAGCAAAGACCCGCCCCTTTATGTGATTGACAGCGCATTCAGCCAATCGCTGTCAGTCTGCCCTGCTCTCATTTAGTAGCACAGAAGTGACAAAGTCATCTAGATTTGTTTGGAGTCAAAGAAGCTCGAGAAGTGACATGAGTCAAGACGGCCGGATCTTTCATATTATTTTACTTTTATTTGACCATTTTGAGCATGCAAACAATCGTGCTTGGTTATAGACACATTTATAACTTCTGTTTAGATTTAGTGCTGGGCAACGATTAATCGTGGTTAATCACATCCACATAAAAGTTTTTATATACTGTACATGTGTGTCTTTATATACACATAATAAATATACACAGCACACACAATATATTATATAAACACAAACTTTTATTTTGGATGCGATAAATCGCGTTTAGTCGTTGCCCAGCACTATTTAGAATATAAAAAATATTTTTATTACATTTGTATATGTCATCAACAACATTATTTATTATACGAAAATTATTATATACCATTATATGAAGAGTTCATTTGCAAAAACAGATTGACAATTGTCAAAAATCATGTTTTTTTTCATCGTGTATTCCAATTAATCTCAATAAAACTGCAGTTGGGTTATTTTGATTAAGTAAAAATAACAAAAACATACAGCTAACGAGCACAATAAAACAATAAAAAACATGATTTTTCAACATTTCAAAATACTGAGTTATCTGTTTTTGCAAATAAACTCTTCATATTTTGAAAAATATAAGTTATTGTCCACAACATTTATATACAATGTGCATATAGGAATGAAATAGGTTTTTAATTAGTATATTTAATATAATTAGATTTTTTATTATAAGTAGTAGTTGAATACACATTTAAAGCAATTAAAATCGCTTAGTAAAACTAAGCAAAAACATTACAAATTAAGCTATTAATTAATCTTTGTTATTAACATTTACATTTATGCATTTAGCAGACGCTTTTATCCAAAGCGACGTACAGTGCATTCAGGTTATAAATGTTTTGTCATTATGTGTGTTAACTGGGAATTGAACCCACAACCTTTTGCGCTGCTAACACACCGCTCTACCACTGAGCCACAGGAACACCATTTATTTTAATAAAATACACCATATATCATTGGTTTGAGCTTTCCCATTGTGCCGTGAAGCTGTCCACACTGTAATACAGAAGCTGTCTAGGGTTTGAGACGCATGTGATGCACAACTAGCAATAAGAAGAAACACTGAGTTTATGATGTTTCTATCACTCACAGAGAAATTAATCTGAACCCATTTGTCATAATGACACTGTTTTCCCTCATGGACCGATGATAAATGTGTAAATCACACTGATGGCAGATAAGCAGCAAATATTGCTGGGAAATCACATGTTTTAAATGAAACTGGTCAGAGAAAAGCAGGCTTGATTCGTTCATTCATGTATTTATTAACCCTCTAACCCTCACATGCGTTTTACTACTATATAGTAATGTAGTAATAATTTTGTACTTTCTCCTGTTTTATTGTTGGTTTCCTCTTTTCTGAACATTTGTAATAAGGATAAAAAATCCATAAATAAAAAAAAACATGCAAATAAGTTCAAACATCAATTCAATATCTACTATTTTCTGAATATTATGAAATTCAAGAGGGGCCGCCCCATGATGACGTCAGAATATGCAAATTAGATGAGTATATTTACACCCCCCATAAACTTTTGGTCATACACAACATTTTTCTGATTACCAGTAGATCTCTATCTTTAACCCCTTTCAAGCCACAAGCTTTTGAAATCTTGATGCCAAAATCCAGCATTTTGTCCAAAAAACCCTGGCGCCTAAAGGGTTAAGCACAGATAAACACAACAGCAGTTGACCATAGTGCTGTACAAATAAAATAGAAACCAGAAAAGAATAACATCAGTAAAATCAAAAGACAATTTAACATACGCAGTTTAAACAGCCAAGGTAAGAAAATAATATTTAAAATGCGTTTTAGACAGAATTTGAAGCTTTCACAGATAAATGAAGGTATTATTACAAATGCACGATCACCTCTTGCATTTAGCCGTGATCTCGGCTGAGACAAAGAGTAGCAGACATCTTGTTGGCTTATTTTATTTGACTATGTCAGACAGATCAGAGGGTGCCAGATCATTTAAGGATTCAAAAACATATACCAATATCTTCAAATCAATTCTATAATGCACTGGTAACAGTTCGAAGTCTTTAAGATTGGAGTAATATTCTCTCGTTTGCGAGCCCCAGTTAAAACCTGGCCGCAGCATTTTGAACCATCTGGAGTCGAGATATTGAAGACTGGAGTAAACAACATATACAGATTTACAGAAGTCCAAACACGATCAGACTAGGACACGCGCGGCTCTCGCAAGACCTGTAAACGATAACTTAACTCTAGAGAGAAGGGATATAATAGTTAAGGAAAATATATATATATTGTAGTATATTTTAAATGATTCAAGAATATTTAAAATTGATCATTTTAGATATAAGTTATCATGTATATTTTAAAAAAAATATTGCGTAAGTTTGTTTATTAAAAAACCTATAATAGTTTTTTATATTTTATTTATATATCTTTGTTTTATTGTTTTTTAATAGCAGTATTTTTAAATTAGAATTGTATATATCATTTACATAGTTATGTATTTTATAGTATAGATTATACAAATATTTTATATATATATTTAGATTTAATTAACATTTTAATATATTAAACATAACATTTTATATATATATATATTAGTGATGTCAAACGATTAATTGCATACAAAATAAACATTTTTTTTGCATAATATATGTATGTGTACTGTGTATATTTATTATGTATATATTTGTCAACTATTTACATGTATTTACATGTCTATATTTATATTCATATAATTTATATTATAAATAAATATATAACATATTTTTCTGAAATATATACATGCATGTATGTGTATTTATATATACATAAGTATACACGGCACAACATAATTTAAACAAAAACTTTATATATAGTTTAACTTGATGTGCAAAAATAATTACAATTAAAACTGAAATACAAATTAATATAATCTGTATAGGCATATTTAAAAACCATGAAAAGCTGATACATATTACAAAATTAAATCAACTAAATTATAATGAAACCAAAAAATCTAGTTTATTAAAAACAAAATCTAGTTCAAACAAAATAGCAGAAGCTATAATTAATACTAAAATAGCAGTGAGATGGAGGCTAGTTGTGTAACGTCAGTGTTGAACATTAATATTCAGCGTGAAGCAGAAAGTCATTACAGCTCCGGCCGCACGCTCCTCGTCCCGCGCCATGCTTTATTCACGCTGGAAGTCCGATCCGTCCCGGGCAAGCAGAAGGTGTGTGAGGAGCGCAGGTGAATGCAGAATGAAGACATGGATCTGTATTCCAGCAGAAGCTGAGAGGAGAGACAGGCAGCACTCTTAAACATTACATCTCATGATGTCTGAGAGAATGAGCGGCATCTGAAGTCACGCTGGACATGTGTGATTACTGCAGGACGCATGCGTGTCTCCTGTTCACTCGCTGAAACTCGCTTTTTACAGCAGCTTCAGAGGTCGCTCACACAGGCATGTTTATTATGCATCAATGCTTTCATGTTTTGGTTTTGATCAATAAATCAACCACCCAATCAATCAACCCATCTATAATCTTATTTTGTCAACCAACCAATGTGATGTTTTGGTTTGTGATCAATAAATCAACCAACCAACCAACCAACCAACCAATCAATCAACCCATCTATTAATCAGTCAACCAACCAACCAACCAGTTCAACCAACCAACCAACCAGTCAACCAACCAACCAGTCAACCAACCAGTCAACCAACCAACCAACCACCAACCAACCAACCAGTCAACCAACCAGTCAACCACCCAGTCAACCAACCAGTCAACCAACCAACCAGTCAACAACCAACCAACCAACCAACCATCAACCGACCAACCAACAACCGACCAACCAACCAACCGACCAACCAACCAACCGACCAACCAACCACACAACCAGTCAACCAAACAACCAGTCAACCACCCAGTCAACCAACCAACCAACCAAACAACCAACCACCAACCAACCAACCAACCAACCAACCAAAACCAACCAACCAACCAACCATCCAAACCAACCAGCCAACCCAACCAACAACCAACCAACCAACCAACCAACCAACCAACCAACCAGTCAACCAACCAACCAACAACCAACCAACCAGTCAACCAACCAACCAACCAACCAACCAACCAACAACCAACCAACCAACCAACCAACCAACCAACCAACCAGTCAACCAACCAACCAACCAACCAACCAGTCAACCAACCAGTCAACCAACCAATCAACCAGTCAACCAACCAGTCAACAATTAAATCAATACAATAAACATAATAATAAATAATAATAATCAATATTTAAGTATTTGATTCACTGATGTTGTAAATATTACAAATATTACTGGAGTCAACCAACCATGTCAATCAACAAATCAACAATCAATAAATCATAAATCAATCAATCAATACAAGAAAATTTGCTATTTCAGTCTTTCTACTTAAAACAAATGTCTAATTCAATGTGTTACTTGCCCTTTCTTTGTAGTCTATTACATTTGTGAAGATTTATTCTATTATTTATTCTATTTGTCAAATTTTACTTGCCCTTTCTTTGTGCAATTTCATTTGTGATTATTCTATTATTTATTCTATTGTTTTCTTTGCCATTTTTTCAGTGTAGATTGTTGAAGGAAATTACTAGTACTAATTTACTAAGTAATTTTGAAATAGTTGTTTTTTATTTTAAATCTAAGTAATTTTGAAATAGTTGTTTTTTATTTTAAATCATTCTTTCTTTATTAATTTTATGTATTTATTTATTTTGGAGAATTTGGACATACTGACTCCACTTATATCCTTGTGAGATTTAGGACTGTAACTATGTTCAATTTAAAAGTTGATTTTAATAATTCATTTTCTGTATTTTATGTAAAACATATTACTTATTCCTTTTTATGCCAAATATATTTTTCACACACAGACACAGACACATACACACACAAAGAGACACATACATATACATATACATATAATTTAAAAAAAAATAAGGAATTCAAGTGACACTGAAGACTGGAGTAATGATGCTGAAAATTCAGCTTTGATCATAGCAATCAATTACATCTGAACAGATATTCACATAGAAAACAGCTATTTTAAATTCTAATAATATTTCGCAATTTTACTGTATTTTTAGTCAAATAAAAGCAGCAGTAATGAGCAGAAGAGACATTTGACCAGTAATGTAGTTTCCTGGATGACGGCATTGAGTCTATATGTGTTCATTCAAATGCATTCATGCTGAAAACGTTCATCTGTGGTTCCTTCACAGATCTCAGGAAAACATTTGACCAGGAGCCTCTGGGGAAGGAAGTGACGCTCGAACAGGAAGTGCTTCTCCAGTGCCGCCCGCCAGAAGGAATACCTGCTGCTGAGGTACCGCACGCACGCACACACACACACACACACCACACACACACTCACACACACACACACACACACACACACACCACACAACACACACACACTCACAATCACTCACACTCACACACTCACACACACACCACACTCACTCACTCACTCACACACACACACAACACACACACACACACACACACACACACACACACACACACACACACACAGAGCGCAGCACTCTCCGCTGATGAATTTTCTATTGAATTAGAGATTAACGTTTGTTACGGGCCGAAGCAAAGGTAAACTGCTCGGCAGCTGATGTGTAGATAACTCAATCACCTCAACTAAATGTCAGACTTTGTTGAGAAACATTTCGCTCAGTGGCCACCTGTTAATTCCTGTTTAGCTACACCGGACGTATCGATTGGGACATCGATTGCAGCAGGAGTGGGCTGTCAGACAAACTTGTCCTAACAACAGCAGAAAGTTTGAGCTAAACAGGATTAATAGGCGGCGTTCGTAAAGGATTTTCTCAAAGCATCCGCTCTTTTTTCTCTCCCAAAGCGTCCATCTTTGCCATGACAAAGAGAGTGGAGTGGGCTGCAATCCTCCAGCCAAACATCCTCCAGGCAGCTTAACACACTCAATAGACAGATTTGGGAGGCGGTTTTAATGTGAAAGCCTCGGGCTATGCTTCTAATCATCTAAACACGTGTTATGACGACCACAATTAACTTAAAGGGGTCATTGGATGCCCATTTTGCACAAGTTTATATGATTCTTTAGGATCTTAAGCAAAAGTCTATAACATACTTCGGTTAAAATTTCTCAATGGTAGTGTAAAAAACACCTTTTACCCTGTCAAAATCAGCTCTGTTGTTTAGTGCATGTTTCTTTAAATGCTAATGAGCTCTGCTGACTCCGCCCCTCTCTTCTCTGGGGTTACGTGCAGTACTGTTTACTTCAGCCGCGAAACTGGTTAACTAGCACGATATTAGGAAAGGCGATTTGCAAAGATTCATAAAAAACGTACACTCACTTCTGTATATGAAGCTGGATCACGAGTGATTCACGCGAACATAGATCGGCGCATTCACTTCATAGAGAAAGTAACGTTAATCCTCTGCGTCTTCAGCGGCTCAGATGTCGGGAGTAAATGAAGACTGCTATATTCATTATTACATCCAACAACTAAACACCTCAATCGCTTAATCTGAGACATCTGGTCTTCCCTGCATAATAAAAAGCTACTCAATTTTTTTTTTTTTACTTATAAAGTGTCCTCTTTAAAAAACAGATAAATCTTGAGTCTGCACCCCAAAGCATTCAAGATGTACGAAAGCTGAATGAAATCACTGAATGAATGATTCAGTGACAAAGATCAGTGAATTGTCGCCACCTGCTGGCTGTTTTAGTTTCATTTTATTAAATGTATTACCTCAATTATTGTAATCGTGTAACATTTATGCCAGATGGACACTTTTAGCTTCCATCGGAATGAATGAATCCGAACGTAGTGTTTACATGAACGCTATATAAAGTGAGCGGGTTGATGTGATCAGATTTAATCTTTAGACATGCACACACTGCATGAATATACACAGGTCCCCGCTGTTGTTGCATACTGTTTTAAAAAGCACACTTGATATTTGTCTACCTCGAGTAGCACATGCGCAGTATTTTCCAGTTTCGGTTTTCAAAATTTTAATCAGATCTGGCCAATTGATGTGGTTGCATGTGATTTTTTTTAATTCCGATTGTGCTTCTAGACCTATTACGATCGGATTATTAGGGTCCATGTAAACACAGCTACTGATCAGAAGGTGCACGTCAATATTTTGACTGCTTCTAGTATGTTTATCATAGAGTCCTGGAAAAGTGAGCGCGAGGCTTTGACAGAGGTGGGACGTTACGTTACAGATGCACACATGCACGGTGTCAGAAACGAACAGCAAGGCTTTTATTGGGGAAACTGCTGCTGGGATATTGTAGAGCAGCTGGAGCGTTTGGCCGTGTGCAGATAAGAGCCGTCTTTCATGCGGCGCTGCTGCTTTTCACACAGGTTTGGATGTTTCCTTCTGAAAGATCACAGAATGACCAATCGGCTTTTTGTGGCCGCAGGGAAAGTAGTTTATTTCTTGTTTGGGTTGGAAAAATGTGGAAAACAGGCTCGCATGTGAGTTGTGAGTTATGAATGCACTCAGAAATAAAGCAAATATAAATGCAATGCAATAGTGCAAGAAACAGTACAGGGTTATGTGAGGTATCGGCACAGGTCTGTTGTGTTTGCTGAATCAATAGATGTAAACATTAATGATCAATAGAAAGTTCAAAAGAACTGCATTTCATCGAAATATAAATATTTTGCACACTACAGAAGTGTGTAGTTTCTGATAGTGCTTCATCGTCTACATTTTTTCTGAAATACAAAGACTGAAATAGTTTTTCCTTATTCCATCTTTATTTAAACTGAAAAAACAGAGAAACAATGTAAATGTTTTTACTGTCACTTTTGATCAATCGAATGCCTCCTTGAATAAAAGTATTAATATCTTAGATTTTTTTTATTTCTATGCAGTAAGATTAAAGTAAAGATTATTAGTGAATGTTTCACTGTTTAAAAAATAATATTTTATTTTATTTTTTACTTCGAAAGTTAATGTTTAATTGTGTTTCTTTCTATTTAATATCTTTTGTAATTATTTGTGAAATTTACTAGCAATTTTATGAGTAAATTGTTTCTCCACATCTTATTTTGCAATAAATAAATAAATAAACCCAAGTATAAACCACTTACTTTTTGAAGTTTTTCCCAAATCTTGCAGCCATTAAAGGATATCACAATAATAATAAAAAATAATAAAATAAATAAATAAAACATTTAATATGTACAACATTTAATTTTTTTTAATAAAATAGTTTATTTTAATGTTGTAAATTTTAAATGTTTTTTTTTTTTATTAAATTTAAATTTTTTATTGTGATATCCTTTAATGGCTGCAAGATTTGGGAAAAACTTAAATAATCAATACTACTACTAATACTACTAATAATAATAATATATTTTGTATTCATTTTTAATTGAACAAGTTTTCCAGAATTAAATTAATAATAATAATAATATAATTATTTAAAATTCTGGAAAACTTGTTCAATTAAAAATGAATACAACATTTATTATTATTATTATTAGTAGTAGTAGTAGTAGTAGTATTGATGATTTTATTTTATTTTTCTATGCAGATGCACTCCAAAAAAATCACCCACTAATTCTAAACTGATTCATTCTTACTTGAATATATTTATTAAAACTGGGAGAAAAATCCTGTATTCTTGTCTCAGCACTTTATATATTGCAGAAAAACATTGATCAAATCCCTGTGGATAATGCTTGAATATATGGTTTCATTGTGGCTCTTTGAAAGCTCTTAACCAAGCACGAGCCGTGTTCAGAGAAAGCCGCGAGCGCTGGGGGTCAGATAGACCGTCTCTCCGGGGACGACGCTGATTAGCGCTTGCTTTGATTCGCTCTGAAAGGACACACGCTTGACCTGGAAAAGGCGAGGGAAGTGACCAGAAGCCGGACGGCTTTATTGCAGGTGGAAACGCTGACAGAACACATGGGCCGTAATCAGAAGGGAACCGT
>CM049796.1:514253-516753 GCA_027422405.1 Ptychobarbus kaznakovi | reverse complement strand
GTCAAATACTAATATAAAATATGCAATATTCACAGTGATTATTTTATTTAATATATCACTGTATTCATGATAAATAAATAATATTAAATAGTATAATATTTATTTACATGATGTTATATTATACAGCATACCATAATTATTTTATATTCACAGTATTTAATTTATTTAACGTATTTTCCAGCTCTAGTTTATATAATACTAATATTAAATCTATCTAATATTTAACAATGTAATATGCAACATTTTAATACTGAATAATATAATTATATCTAATATTCACAAATTTGATATATTGCTCACCTACGGTTTTCATGTAATATTTAATATGCATTCTAAAATACTCATATCTAATGTTCACAATATATTCAATATTTATTAAATGTGTCATTGCAAGGCATCATAAATATAACATATAATATATATGTATATAATGTTTGATTAATATAAGTGTGTCTAATATTCACCGTGTGTTATTGTCCGGCTCTAGTTTGTTATTAATAATGTGTATGATGTATAATAACAGTCTCTCTCCAGTTGGAAAGTTCTTGTGGACTGGTTTTTGAGGACGTCTGCGGCGGCTTCTGTTCTCGACAGATGAATCCTCAGCCCTCATGACTCGGATCGAACCCTCGTGAAGCCCTTCCCGCTGGAAGCTCTCGCGAAGCAAACATGCTGCAGACACTTGTGCTGGCGCTCTGAGATCCGGCGGGGGGGGATTCAGATGGATCATGTCATGTGACTGAGTGATTCACATATGCTTCCCTTCTCTCTCTGCTTCTTCTGCACTCAATCAAGAACTGAGTCCAGTATGTTTGCTCAGTCAGGTGTGTGAGGAAAACAACACTCCATACGGGTTCATATTTATGTGTTTGCGCTAAGCTTCACACTGTTTAAAGTCAATTATTTTATCCCTTAAAACTCATCTTTGATCATCAAAATAACATATTTAAATGTTTTTTCTGTGAAAATAATTTTCTCATGTCTTAAATAGCTTGAATGTAACTCGACACCTTTGCCTCATTTACTATACGCGGATCTATGAATATGCAAATTGGCTCCGCCTCCACTCCACCTCCTGATCCACTGAACTGTAGTAAACACGGATAATGACTGATAAAACTATGTTTTTACGATGCGGGAGAGTTGGGTCTGACTCAGGGCTACTCTTACACTGTCGCCGCATGTTAGCGGCTCTAAATTCACATTAAAAACCCGGCTTCATGGTTTTTTGCTCTAATTTATTTTTGGTTTTGTGATAATAATTTGGTTCTCTAATTATTAATACTATATTTATTATATATACTTATATAATATATACTAATAAAATATAAATATATCTAACATTCTCCATATATTTATACTATTTATTTATGTAATATTAAATACTGAATAGTATAATAGTATTTAATATTCACAGTATTTCATATCTATATATCTCGCTCAGCTCTAGTTATTTCTATCATTTTTATATACCCTAATATAATATAAAATACAAGCAGTATTCACAATATATTATATAATATTTATTGTATGTATTTCTCATTCTAGTTTAGTGTCATGAGGATGTCATTATACAAATATCATATTTTGTAATATATTATGTTTGTATTTATAGAATGTTTAGTAATATAATAAAAAATTACATTCGATGTTCAGAACATATTTCATATTGATTTAATACAGCGCCCAATGCTATTCATTTTTATAATATTTATCATATATACTAATGTATTAATATAAATATATATGCAGTATTCACGTTTAATATTAAGTTCAGCATAAGAAATATTTAGTACTATAATATTTGTTTATATCATGTTTAATACTATAATAATTTCCCCAGCATTGACAGTCTATGGAATATTGATTATTAAAGCTCCTCTCTGAGCTCATAAACAGACTTCGTCGTCCGTGGTTCTTTCTCTCCTCGTCTCGAAGGCTCTCGTTAAATAACGACGGGTTCAGAGGTGACGCTCACACCGTCGTCATGGCAGGCCTTGGCGCTTTCATTCAGGCAGCGGCTCGGGGAGCCGGGGTCCTCGCTCAGGGAGATGCCAGAGGATATGAAACGCGGCCCGCCGGGGTCCGCAGCTATTGTGCTGCACTTCTGGTGGCTTTATCAGAGCCAACACTGAAAATACTGAGTTCTGACAGTGACTGGATTCTGTGCAGCGGGAAAGGAGATGTTTAGCAGAGTGTTCACGCTGCTCTATGTGTGTGCTTATATTGATTTTTAATACATGTGTCTAGTGTTGTCAAAAAACCCTACTAAAAAAATGAAAACGTCATGGTACCAGGTCTTTTAAAGAACTGGTGGTACCGAGAACCCGGTCAACCCGGTTCTTAACGCGTAATCAACGCGTATACATATATTCCGTTATTTATTTTAAGAAAGAAACTCCTAGGGATTTGGATCAACATGAGTCAGTGAAGTTTTGAAACCATCTGAAGTATCTGAGAAGGAGATTTTGAGAATATTATTAAATGTGATTATGAGCAG
>CM049796.1:481753-506753 GCA_027422405.1 Ptychobarbus kaznakovi | reverse complement strand
TATAAGTTGCATTTTATTATTTCATTCTGAAATAGGCCTAATGCCGACGTGAAATATTTACAAACATTATAATAAACACTGTAAACATAGCTAGGCTATATATTTATTTATTTATTACTTTTTTCATCTATTTTTACAACGCATGTAAATGGTTTACGAGGTACTTATTTTGTTTTGTACAAAAAAAACATTTCATTACACAAGGAACAACAACAAAAACAATCAAATTAGTTAATTAAAAAACATTGCTTGCTTGCTAAGGTGTTTGGAGTTCTGTGTAGTGCGTTTCTGTGTGGTTGCTAGGGTGTTTTGTGTGGTTGCTAGGTGTCTGGTATCATGATTGGCCGGTTGTTCCTCTGCTGATCTCAGGTCTGTGTAAGATCAGTGAAAGCAGAGCGTCAGATCATCTGCTGACAAACTGAAGAAAGATCAGCATGATTTACGGTCAAGCGGCTCTAAAACAGTCACTTTCTCTGCGCATGTGACCTCGCGTTCAATACAGAGGCCATTTAGAAACGGGAAGCTCGTAATGAAGGTCAAAGATCCTTAAAGCACTTACTGAAGTACGGTTTTTACTTCCCACCGCGTCCAGGGGGAATAACATGAGGGATATTGAGGCTTTAAGGAGCTTTGCACACACATCAACACTTCTTTATTGAAGCGTAATAAGCAGAAAGCTGCCTGTAAATGTAGGGCTGCACGATTAACCGAACGCGATGCGTATCTCGTCAGTAAAGCCGGTTCTGTGATTAGTAGTAAATCTCCATCACCTGCTTTCAGATGGAGCAGCGTTTACTGTATTTCTATGCAAAAAATCACAGAAGATATCATCATGCGATTATGAAATCGTTCGTGATAATGACAGCTGTCTCAGTGAACCACGGCTCTGTGTAGTAAAAAGGAAAAGCAGGTGAAAATACCACGTTTAATAACATGTTTTTACCAAACTCACTTCATAACGTCAGTCGAGTGTTTGAAATAAATGAGATGACGTGGCTTCTTACACAGAAGGCACGCAACATTTCATCGTATTCTAAGCAATGCATAATTTTATACTTTATTATAAGGAAAATTATAATAAGAAGAGCTCAGATAAACCATATGTTGTTGTAGTCGTGTGTTTATTAAGTCACGTTGAATCAATGAAAGCTGTTCAATCGTATGTTTATATTCAGCGGCCGCTGCAGGGATGTCCTGGATTTCTTCTGCGCGGCGTATTTAGAGTTTCTCCGCTCTGTAAAACATCAAAGTTGAGAAAACGTAAAAGTTTAACGCAGTCAGCTTCAGGAGATTTTTGAGTTTTATTCAGTTTATACAACAAAAAGTTGTAAACTCAAAAATCTCCTAAAAAAATAATTTGAGAAAAACTCAAAAGTCTCCTGAAGCTGACTGCGTTAAACTTGTTACGTTTTTCTTAACTTCTGATGTTTTACAGTGTGGCCTTCGGATGCAGATTTACTGCTGTGCTTCCCTGACAAGATGCGCATGACTATCACAACTTCGCTATTTCTTTGTGATTTATCGTGCAGCCCTTTGTAAACGAGACGGGATGAACGTCTGTCTGTGTGCTTGCAGGTGGAGTGGCTGAAGAACGAGGAGATCATCGACCCGGCCGACGACAGGAACTTCTACATCACCATCGACCACAACCTGATCATCAAACAGGCCCGTCTGTCCGACACCGCCAACTACACCTGCGTGGCCAAGAACATCGTGGCCAAACGCCGCAGCACGACGGCCACCGTCATCGTCTACGGTCAGTCTCGGTCACTTCACGAATCAATGCGTTTATTTGAGCACATGATTTTCAGTTCAGTTTGATCTCAGACAGTCAGTATGTTCACTCTTGATCGGAGAAAGTAGACTTCAGTGTTTTATAAAGAAAATGTGGGTCTTGTTTGACTTTAACTCTCTGACACAAAGCTTGAGTGGTTTGTAGTGTGTTGCAAGGTTTTTTTGTTTATTCATTTTAATGTTATTATTTTATTTTAAATGTATTTATATGTATTTTGTATTTTATTTTGCTAAGGTTTCTTGTGTGGCTTGTAGTGTATTTTCTTTGCAAGGTTTTTTATTTAGTGATTTTAATTGTATTATTTTATTTTAATTAATGTATTATTATTTATATTTTATTTTGCTAAGGTTTATGGAGTGGTTTGTAGTGCATTGCCATGTGACTGCAAGGTTTTTGTTTATTTAGTCATTTGAACTGTATTATTTATTTAATTTAATTGATAATTTTTTACATTTTATTTATATTAATTTATATTTTTGTAGTGGTTTGTAGTGCATTGTTATGTGGTTGCTTATAGGGTGGTTTTAGGTGGTTGCTGGGTGTTTATTTTTTGTTTGATTGTTTTATTTGTGTTTGTTTAATTGTATTTTTTCTATATGCTAAGGTTTTTGGGGTGGTTTATAGTTCATTGCTATGTGGTACCTAGTTTCAAGTGGTTGCTACTTGTTTATTTATTATTAGTTTTTTATTTATATTTATTTATTTTATTTTTTTTAAAGGGTGTTTTGAGTTATTTCAGGTCATTTATTTATTTATTTATTAAATTTTTTATGTTTTAAATTAATTATTTATTTGTATTATTCTTTTATTTATTTATTGGGTGTTTTAGGTGGTTGCTAGGTGTTTGTTTGCTTATTTATTTTTATTAATTTGTTTGTATTTCAGTATTTGCTAGGAGTAGCTTGTAGTGCGTTTCACCTTGAAATCCTGATCATCTTTCTGTAGCTTTGATGGCACAAAGGTAAAGTCCACGTTTGAAACTGATGCAAAACTTTGACCAGCTGCTCTGGTAGCTTGCGTATCCTTCAGCGCGCCGCAGTCCGTCTCCTCTGAAGCTTCTTTTGCTCGGATCTTGCCGTGAAAATCCCTGGAGCTGAAAAATGTTCCTCTTAAGAACAGAAAGCCGCGCTGACAAGTTGGAAGCGTTTTAACCCACTGCTGCTTTGAGTGTTGAAAGAATAACTCGGTATAACCCCCCCGGTACGCAAACGCAAGGCTTTCACGAGGCTGACGGTTTGTGAAGTCACACCTCGGCACCGTAAAGCACAGACGAGTCTTTTACGAGCTCTTCAACAAGTGAAAACAGCCCACCTGCTGCGATCGCTTACTGTTTTCCCTACAGATACAATCCCAGATCTGGCAGACAGATGTTTCCCTCTCCCGTGCTGTAATATAATTGACTTCTCTTGCTCGTCGTGAAGCTGATGCAGTTATTAGCGCTCTCCGGTTGGCGCTGTAAGGTTGAGCTCTGTCATTGGTTTAGAGGGTTATAGGACGGGCCGCTCGAGTGTGACTGGACGCCGCTTTAAATCAACAGTTCAGATAGAAATGAAAACACTTCATCATTTACTCACGCTCATACTGTGCACCAGTCAGAACTAGGGCTGGGCGGTATATCGATATATTCTTTATAAGGCAATACGTTTATATCGATATACAGTAGTTTGAAACGAGCGCATCTGGAAATATAGCTGAGGACACAGACACAGAAAGTGCACGATACACTTTGTTCTTAACATGTGACAAGCTTTATATGAAGGGCTATAAAAAACTCGTAAGATATAGTAGCCTATAATTAATAGCTTCAGTTTAAAGCAGCTCTGACAGAAATGCTGCGTGTGCCGCTGACAGAGACGCGCTGTTTAATGTATTTGAGATGTGCTGTCTTCCTTAATGCATAACTTACATTTCACAGGTATATTCTCCATCTGTAAATGTTAGAAAGCCATGGAAATATTTCCATTTTGCTGTCAGAAGTGCATGAGCTTTTGCTTTGCGATGCTCCTTTAAACTTCACAGACTTCAGAGCTCAATGAAATAGGAGCGCTGTAACTCTGACTAAATATTTGTAGTTAATAAACAATAAATGTGACATGTCGAATTTTAAACCTACAATAAGTGTATTTGTATGATAGCACTAACTGTAATGGGGTAATCAAAACAGCCTTTTTACTCAACATTTTTAGTTTAGTAAATTTAAACTTCTGCTTTAAAAGTATTATTTTAGTTTTTAGATTGAAATGTTATAATGTTATAATGTAATGGGATTTTAATCATTTTTATCATAATATATATTCCTATGGTTACATTCACTTTATTTGTTTAATCCAAATACAAAAGCGTAGAAAATACCGAGACATATATCGTACACCGCAAATCAGCCAAAAAATAAAGAGATATGAATCTTGTCTCATATCGCCCGCCCCAGTCAGAACTGAGTTGAGGAATTGCTGGTCAGCTCCTAATGAGAACTGAGGTGAAAAACTGATGCTGAATTGCATTTTGAATTTGAATGTAAGGAAGTAGAATTCAACGAAATTCATATAAATAATTTTTCACTAGAAAAGCAGTTTTTTTTTGAGCAAACTTAAATGTTGGCGTGATTAATTCTTCTTTAAGTGGATGGATGGATGGATGGACGGACGGATGAATGGATGGATGGATGGACGGATGGATGGATGGATGGATGGATGGATGGATGGATGGATGGATGGATGGATGGATGGATGGATGGAT
The DNA here is from genome assembly GCA_027422405.1 of Ptychobarbus kaznakovi. Classification (NCBI taxonomy): domain Eukaryota; kingdom Metazoa; phylum Chordata; class Actinopteri; order Cypriniformes; family Cyprinidae; genus Ptychobarbus; species Ptychobarbus kaznakovi. The sequence goes on along the minus strand of CM049796.1, from coordinate 502,222 downwards.
GGATGGACGGACGGACGGATGGACGGACGGACGGACGGATGGATGGATGGATGGATGGATGGATGGATGGACGGACGGACGGATGGATGGACGGATGGATGGATGGATGGATGGATGGATGGATGGACGGATGGATGGATGATAGATGGACGGACGGACGGACGGACGGACGGACGGACGGATGGATGGACGGACGGACGGACGGACGGATGGACGGATGGATGGATGGTCGGACGGACGGATGGATGGATGGATGGATGGATGGACGGATGGATGGATGGATGGATGGACGGACGGATGGACGGATGGATGGATGGACGGATGGATGGACGGACGGATGGATGGATGGATGGATGGATGGACGGACGGACGGACGGACGGACGGATGGATGGACGGACGGATGGATGGACGGACGGACGGACGAACGGACGGATGGATGGATGGACGGACGGACGGATGGATGGATGGACGGACGGACGGATGGATGGATGGACGGACGGATGGACGGATGGATGGACGGACGGATGGACGGACGGATGGATGGATGGACGGATGGATGGACGGATGGATGGACGGATGGATGGACAGATGGATGGACGGATGGACGGAGGGATGGATGGACAGACAGACAGACGGAGGGACTGTTGTATGGTGTGGAAGAGGGATGTGTAGGGGCGGGGCAGTGTTTCGGTGCTCTGGCGACTCGACTCGAGCTTCTCTCGGATGATGAAGGCATGGAGACGCTGATGATGTCATCGGGGTCACTGCTGACACACTAAACCACTCTCTCTCACCGCATTAACACTGCTTTACTCTGAGCTCCTTCTGCCCGTTATCACCGCACACCTCTGTCTTACCGTCCCGAGATGAAAGACAAGAAACGCTCTCCATGTGTGCTTCGGCTGAATCCAAGTGAAACTGTAAAAGAGGCACATATCTGTGATAGATTTCTGGAGACAAAAGGCCACAATCCCTCGCCTGCTCGTTCAGGCCTGAACACAGTCTGGGAGGACGAGAGCTTTGATCTCAGCTCATCCGCAGGAGAAGTGAACCACAATCCATCACACACACGTGTGTCAGAGAAGCCAAACTCCATCACCATCACCACCACCACAACAGAAGAACGGGGAGCAAATGCCTCTTAAAAAATAAAAACACGATTGTGAGGACAAAAAGAAATGTGAGATATAAACTCTCGATTGTGAGGAAAATCTGAATTATGAGATATACACTAACAATTGTGAGACAATAGTCTGAGTTGTGAGATATAAACTTCAGATTGAATTGTGAGACATAAACTCGCGACTGCAAGGAAAAAAATATTGTGAGATATAACTCACGATTGTGGAATAAAATCTGAATTGTGAGATATAAACATAATTGTGAGGGAAAAAATTTATTGTGAGATATAGACTCAAGATTTTCAGGAAAAGTCTGAAGGTGCTTTCACACCAGATGCGAATGAAGCGAATAAATCACGCTATTCGCGCGTAGTTGGACGCTTGAACATTTTGAGTTTACTCGCTTCATTCGCGCGTGAAATTCGCTTCATTCGCGCGTGAAATTCGCTTCATTCGCGCGTGAAATTCGCTTCATTCGCGCGTGAAATTCGCTTCATTCGCGCGTGAAATTCGCTTCATTCGCGCGTGAAATTCGCTTCATTCGCACATGAAATTCGCTTCATTCGCACATGAAATTCGCTTCACTCGCACGTGAAATTCGCTTCATTCGCACGTGAAATTCGCTTCATTCGCATGTGAAATTCGCTTCATTCGCGCCTTTGCATTGACTTAACATGTAAATCATTCGCGCGTAACGCTTCTGGTGTGAACGCACTTTGAGTTGTGAGATATAAACACATGATTGTGAGACAAAAAGTTGTGAGAATACATTTGCAATTATTTTAATTTATTATATATGATATTATTGTATATTTTCTGTGGCTGAAACTAGTTTCACATCATGTTTTTTCAAACTTGTATGACTTTCTTGGAAGGCAAAGGGTTAAATTATATGAAAAAGTTGCTGCTGCTTCTTTTAAAATGATGTAGAAAAACCACCTATAAATCTGGTTCGCACTCAAGCGTATCGCGTCTTTCGAATGTCACTTGTGTTTTGGTTTGTTCACACGGCTTCAGTCACTGTCTGCTCTCATTAAATCCTGCTAATCATCACTGAAGAAACAAAGTCCAGCCTGACGGGACGTTTATTTTGGGGTGAACTATTGCTCTAAGTGTTGCTTCAGCTTCTGCTTGTTGTTGGCTATCACAGCTACAGTCACTGATTGATTGAGAGAGGAACATGAGTCTCAGAGATAGTGTGTGTTTGTGTCTGAGGGGTGATGTGTGTCTGTGTTTCCCGCTGCAGTGAACGGCGGCTGGTCGACGTGGACGGAGTGGTCCGTGTGCAGCAGTCGCTGTGGGCGGGGCTATCAGAAGAGGACACGCAGCTGCACCAATCCCGCGCCTCTGAACGGAGGAGCCATCTGTGAGGGTCAAGCCATCCAGAAACTGGCCTGTAACCCGCTCTGTCCAGGTACCACAGCGATAACACTGATAAAGACTAATCAACTGATGCAGTTTACAATCGGACTAACAATCTATTCAAAAATAAATACATTCAATTTAATGTTTCATTTAATTACATTTAAGTGTTTAAATAATTACCTCACAGTGTATCTCACACATTTTCAGTCTGTTCTCAAACTTATATTATCATTTATTATATTGCCTTTTGTGCATTTCACTTTTTTAAAGTTGTTATCTGTATAATAATTTTAGTAATTAATGATTAGATTTAGTTTTTTAATGAATAGGTTTAATAGGATAAATAAATCCTTATTTCAATAAAGTGGTCTCATACCTATGTTATATTATATTATATTAAATTATATTATAAAGTATTTTTTCATGTGACTTTACAAATTGTTATCTGCATACTTTGAATAATTTATCATTTGAATTTGTAATTGTTATTATTATTTACATTTTTAAATATTTAAATAAATAAGATTAAATATGATACATAAATATTTATTTACATTTTAAAAATCCCACATTTTCAATGTAGTCTCAAATATTATATTATATTATATTTTCCCTTAAAGGTTGTTATACATAATGGTTTGAATATTTTTTTTTTACAAATACATTTAAATTTATTTGTGAAATAAAATATTTATTGGTTATTTAAATCTTTATTTAAATAAAAATCCCACATTTTCAGTGCTGTCTCAAATATTGTATTTATTATATTATATATATTTAGTGCAGTTAAACAATTAATTGCAATTATAACAAAAGTTTTTGTTTACATAATATATGCGTGTATACAGTGTATATTTATCATGTATATATATATAAATACACACATGCATGTATATATTTAAGAAAAATATGTTATGTTTATATATTAAATATATTTATATATAACATAAAATATAAGAATATGAATATATAAATGTATAAACATGTAAATATTTTCAGTATATATATACTGTATGTGTGTGTATTTATATATACATAATAAATATACACAGACAGTACACATATATAAATATATTATGTAAACAAAAACTTTTATTTTGGATGCGATTAATCGTTTGACAGCATTAAATATATTATGCTATATTATATCAACTAAGAATTAGATATTAGATTAATTTATATGATTAAATATATGTATGAGTATATATATAAAATGTTAATATATGTTTATATATATATATATATATATATATATACACATACAGGTAAACGGTGTTGGTGTTTGTGTGTGTGGTGTGTGTGTGTGGTGGTGTGTGTGTTGTTTGGGGTGTGTGTGTGGTGTGTGTGTGTGTGTGTTGTGTGTGTGTGTGTGTGTGTGTGTGTGTGTGTGTGTGTGTGTGTGTGTGTGTGTGTGTGTGTGTGTGTGTGTGTGTGTGTGTGTGTGTGTGTGTGTGTGTGTGTGTGTGTGTGTGTGTGTGTGTGTGTGTGTGTGTGTGTGTGTGTGTGTGTGTGTGTGTGTGTGTGTGTGTGTGTGTGTGTGTGTGTGTGTGTGTGTGTGTGTGTGTGTGTGTGTGTGTGTGTGTGTGTGTGTGTGTGTGTGTGTGTGTGTGTCTGTGTCTGTCTGTCTGTCTGTCTGTCTGTCTGTCTGTCTGTCTGTGTCTGTCTGTCTGTCTGTCTGTCTGTCTGTCTGTCTGTCTGTCTGTCTGTCTGTGTCTGTCTGTCTGTCTGTCTGTCTGTCTGTCTGTCTGTCTGTCTGTCTGTCTGTCTGTCTGTCTGTCTGTCTGTCTGTCTGTCTGTCTGTCTGTCTGTCTGTCTGTCTGTCTGTGTGTCTGTGTCTGTGTGGTGTGTCGGTGTGGTGTGTCGGTGTGGTGTGTCGTGTGGTGTGTGTGGTGTGTCTGTGTGGTGTGTCTGTGTGGTGTGTCTGTGTCTGTGTCTGTGTCTGTGTCTGTGTCTGTGTCTGTGTCTGGTCTGTGTCTGTGTCTGTCTGTGTGTCTGTGTCTGTGTCTGTGTCTGGTGTGGTGTGTTGGGTGGTGTGTTTCGTGTGTCTGTGTCTGTGTGTGTGTGTATATATAATATTTGACATGTTTGAAGATGTAAAGATGTTTGGAGAAGGCCGTGAGCATGTTGTCTGTGTTGTGCTGCAGTGGACGGTCTGTGGACGGAGTGGAGCAAGTGGTCTCCGTGTGGGACAGAGTGCACTCACTGGAGACGGCGCGACTGCGGCGCTCCGGCCCCCAAAAACGGCGGCAAGGACTGCGAGGGAACGGTGCTGCAGTCCAAGAACTGTACGGATGGGCTCTGTATGCAGAGTGAGTGCTGCTCTTCATCCTCCTCCTCCTCTTCCTCCTTATACAGGCCTTCTCACCATCCACAAATCCATATCACTCCTCAGATACGCTTTCACCCGCTCCTCCCATCATGCACTGCAAACAATCTGTGCTTTTATCTCGGCTTCCAAAACATCCTCAAAATGAGACCTGCTTGTAGAGTGCTTTTGCATGTTTTAAGTGCAAACCTAACAAAATGTGCCGAGTTTTATTATTAAAATTAGAAGAAATAATAGGATAAGAAAAATTAACTTCTCTATGTTCTGGAGCACAAAACCAGTCATTAGGGTCAATTTTCTGAAATGTATACATCATCATCTGAATAAATAATCTTTCCATTGATGTATGGTTTGGACAATATTTGAAAATATAGAATCTGAGAATGAAAAAAAAATTAATATTGAGAAAATCGCCTTTATAGTTGTCCAAATGAAGTTCTTAGCAATGCATATTACTAATCAAAAATTATGTTTATAGTTGGAAATGTACTAAATATCTTCATGGAACATGATTTTAATATCCTAATGATTTTTGGCATAAACGTAAAAAGAATTATAATTTTGACCCATACAATGTATTTTTGTCTATTACTACAAATATACCCCAGTGACTTCAGACTGGTTTTGTGCTCCAGGGACACATGTGCACTTGAGAGAGAACAGTCTTGTTTCAGGGATGTCTCCATGTTTGTACAGACTGATGAGAACGTGCTGCTCGTGTGCTCTGTTGTCGTCTGATGGATTGGATTGACGCAGGTGTTGTCTTTGTTAGTCGTGTAAATATAGTCTGTGTGATGTGAAACTCCACACGCCGTCCAGCGTTCAGCAGCTATGTTTAAAATAATGATAAGTGATTATATCGTACTTACACAAAGTTTCATAATCGCTCCACGTCTATGATTACTATGATTTGGAGTCCGAGAGGAAAATCACAGACTCGCTCAGCTGTTTTTCTTGTGAAGGTAATTAAACGTGTTGACAAGCTGTTTTATGATTCCTCGACTCTTTCAGAGGATGTTTGGAGCTCATGTAAGTGGAAAAACTCTTCTAGCTGTTATTCATTTAAAGCAGAGATGACAAAATTGTTCGTTTGATTTGGCAGTCCATGTCATATAAAAAATACCCCAAAAATAGGGAGAAAAACCATGACATTGAAGCATATCTTCAATTCTTATCAATATTTTTTACTTAATTTTTTTATGTAAAAAACAATATTAGTGAATTTGATGTGTATATATAGTTATTTAAGTTTTTGTTTAATTATGAAAAAATGTATAAAATTTAGTACATTTATATAAATGTTAAATATATTACATTTACTTATATTACTTATATTTTATATTACAAATGTAAAAAATAAGGTATGTGAATTTGATTAAAAAAAAATATTTAAACATTAAAAAAATTTATTACATTTTGTTTAATTATTTTAAAATGTATATAAATATTATAAATTAGTATAGGATAGTTGAATATGATGAATAAAAGCAGTCTAATTAAATGCCATTGAAGCATATCTTTATTTCAATTTTTTTTTTTTTCATTGAAATTAAAAAAAACTAAGAATAAAAAAAAAATATATATATATATATATATTTTTTTAACATTAAAAAAAGCTATTGTTTTTGTGTAATTGATAAAAAAAAACCTTAGATAATGCATTAGTTGTAATATTTAAAATATAGATGTAATTCAACATTTATTTTAAGCCCACACCACCTCAATCTAGTTTGATTTGAGGCCTTTCGTATTAAAATGATTAATTGTGTCATAATTAAGTCATGTTCCAAACCTGTAGACTGTCTTTCTGCTGTGAAGCACTAAAGAAGAAGTTTAGCACAATGTTCCCGCTGCTCTTTTCCATGACGCAGAAGCATATAGAGCTCTGTCAGGATCCACGAAGGAAACCCCAGACTACTGTTATAGTAGTTGTTTTGGATCCCAGCATGCAGCGGTCTCTGAAAAGAGCTGCGTGAAGCAGTAAAAACAACAGCGGACGAGTCTGACGAGCGAGTGAATGATGGCAAAGGCTTGACGTTAGCTCCAGCAGCTCGGTGGGAAAATGCAAAGCGTTCCAGCTGCGGTCGGGACGGGATCGTTTCCCGTGTTCATCCAGTCAAACAGTAACTCGAGTCTCTGCTGTTTGTCAGTGATTATACATGCAGAGCTTGTGAAGGCCAGAGGAGATTTGAAACCAAATGTTTTCCTCTTCTGAAGAGATTCAGCCCGTGTTTATCTGCTAATCCTCCGTTCACTCGCATCTCTCTCTCTCTCTCTCTCTCTCTCTCTCTCTCTCTCTCTCTCTCTCTCTCTCTCTCTCTCTCTCTCTCTCTCTCTCTCTCTGTCTATGTCTCTCTGTCTATGTCTCTTGCTCTCTCTCTCTCTCTCTCTCTCTCTCTCTCGCTCTCTGTCTATCTCTCTCTCTCTCTCTCTCTCTCTCTCTCTCTCTCTCTCTCTCTCTCGCTCTCTGTCTATGTCTCTCGCTCTTTAAACGAGAACGCAGGCTGGCAGCAACTGCAAAAACAAAAGCGTTTCTTCAGTAATAAATGTGTTTGTTTAGTGTCTGTTTGCTTTAATAAAGGCAGAGTTTCATATTCATTTTGATTAGGTCTTGAAAATGAAATGGCCAGGGGTCAGATTTAATCAAACGTGGTTAATGATAATCAGGAATCTAATTACCCGTTTGATTTTAGCGTATAAATGATGAGCGAGTGTTAATCGGAGTATTGATCGGAGGTCCGTCTGTATGCATCTGATGCTTCTCAGACTTCAGAAATATTTCTTCATCAGTTTTACAAGCTTCATTTCAATGCATCATGGGAAGATTTATAGTGCGTTATATGTTTATTTGAATTATTGTAGTATAGACGCAGTGAACACGGTAATACCGTAGTACAGAGATGGTATGTCATGGTACTTTTGTATGTAGAATGGTATGGATTAATTACAATATTCAAGTTTGGAATAATTATATTTTTTTTATGTTTTTGAAAGAAGTCTCTTAGGCTCACGGAGACTACATTTATTTGATTAAAAACAGTAAAATAGTGAAATATTATTACAATGTAAAATATCTGTTTTCTATGTGAATATGTGTTAAACTGTCATTTATTTCTGTGTATTTCCAGCATCATTACTGCAGTCTTCAGTGTCACATGATCTTCAGAAATCATAATAATATACTGCTCAAGAAACATTTCTGATTATTATCAATATTAAAAACAGCAGTTTTTAGACTTCAAAAATATTTTTTTGTCTTTCTATATAATATTAATCTTTTTTTAGTATATGTTTTAATTAGACAATTAATATAGGATTATTTTGAATTGTGGCAATTAATCACATTTCCCCCAAAATGATCATTAGTGTAATGACAAAACTTGATAATATTCATTTTTGCATTTTAATACATATATAATAAATTTTAATTATTACTTTAGTTGCTTTAAGAATTTTTTTTAAAATATAAATTTTTTGCATAAATTATATTAACTGATTTTGCTACTCAAGAAATATTTCTTATTATTATTAAAATTGAAAACAGCTGTTTTTAGACTTGTTTAGACAACATACGTTTTATTTTTAAATATTTATAAAAAAAACTATCTTATAAAATTGCTTACATTGAGATTCTTATATTTTATTGTATTGATTAATTGATTTGTTTTATTTTATTTGTTCTATTTGTAATTGTTTGTAGCATCTTGGGTACTAGAAAAGTGTATTATTATTAAAATAATATACGATTATTTAGCATTGTGACAATCAATATCAATCATCATTAGTGTAAATATATTTATTAAATATAAATAAAATAATTGTAATACATTTAAATAATAAGCTAATTAAATTATTATAATAAATATTTTTTTTTGCATTTAAACTATTTTTCAATAGTATTTTTAAATATATATTTGATGAATAAATGACATCAGCTGCTCAAGAAGCATTTCTTTACATCAGTATTGAAAGCAGCTGCTTTTAGACGTCTTTCATCAGGTTTCTAAGGTTAAAGGTTCGGCTCTGGTCACGTGGTACATCACCACGGTGTGCTGCTTGAGTTGTTAACTGAGCTTTCAGGAATAAAGAAGTCATTTCTCTGCCGTTTGAATCAGTGAAATGCATTGTGGAGCATTAGTCCTGCGCAGATTGATGGTCAGTTTGTGAGGAATATAAAGCCCATAATGTTATAGATTTAGTCTCACTTCCCCTGATTGATTTTCCCCTTTCTCCAGCTAAAAGGGTGAAACCACTTATGTGCATGCTAATGCAGAAATCCACATTATCTGAAAGCTCACATTATTATCATTGGACGTGAATTACTCTTGATACGTGAACTCTGCTCGTCCAGCAGGAGCGCGGGTTCATGCCGTTAGCAAGCGTTTATGGGACGTTTGCTCTGCGCTAATGGCATCTTCACGTCGGCGTTAGAAAGCGATTTGATTTTTGAGTTGGTAAAGTGCTCACATTGTGTTTCGGCTGCAGTGCAGATTGAATTTGAAGCGTTTCTCTATAGTTTTAACCTTTGGTGCTGTAGCGTTTGTGTCTTGCTTTGTTATGATGTTGCTTTTCGGGGGTTTTCTTGCTTAACGCACAGACAGATGACATTTTCTTGACATATTGATCTGCAGAAAGAGCACGACAAGCACAAGCGCCGGCTTTTTCTTCCAGAAACTGGATCTCGTGCAGATTTTTACAGCATGAAACCTAATACTTGCTGCGATGCCCTCACCTTTATATGAAGAGACAGAAAACAGTAGCACATAAATAACACGGTAAATTACTATGGACATCATTCAGTATGTATCCGAGTACACCAGCAGCCTATATTCAATGTATTTAGCGTATACAGTTGAGTTTGAGTTCAATTGGGCATCCGTTGTGCTGGTTTGGTTGCCTAGTCTGGTTTATTTTGCCGGTTTTTAAAGGGGTTTGGGGTTTGTATCAAGCCTGTGCAAACCAAACCACCAGACTTGTGACCAAACCAGTTTAGACTAGACCGTCTGTGGTGGTTTTTGTCACCGAGTCTGGTTTCTGAAGGGTTTTTTGGTCTTGTGTTAAGTCTGGGAGACCGTCTTAAACCAGCTTAGACCAGCTTAGATTTACATTTATGCTTTTGTGACGGTATTTTCATGACATTTAGGCCCCCCCCAATTCTCATTAGTGTAGTGCAAAAAACACACACACACACACACCACAATGATGGATTGTTTTTAATTATGTTTTGAAAGTACTTATAGATCAAGATCATTTTTTTTGTATTGCATTTGTTTTTTTGTTTTCAACAAATTAAATCAATGAATTAAATTACAAAAACAAAAGCTGAATTTGAGCTGTTTAGTTGATATGGAAGTAATCAGGTTTCATTGTGTTTATGTAAAATATAAATGTATTTTTGTCTTTATTTTGGGTTGTAACGTGACCTGAACATGCAAAATGATATTATATTATTGCATTGTGACATTATTTACTTGACTTCCTCCCAATATCTCATTAGTGTAATACTAACATAATAATAACAAATAAATAAATAATTTGTTTGTTGTTTTATTAGTATGTAGACATAATTTTAGTTTATATTGGACTTGCACATTTTTTTATATATATTAATACAATTTATATTTTTGTATTGTGGCATTATTTTCATGGCAGTTTCCATTTCTCATTAGTGTAATGCAAAACAACCAAACAAATAAATAAATAAATGATAATAATAATATATTTTGTATTTATACATTATCTAATTTTCATTTCATTTTTTTTTTATTTTTTTTTTGTAAACAAATAAATAATTTAAATGATTACAGTATTTAAATAAGAAACAATTGCAGTTTAATTGACATGTCACAGTGGTCCTCTATCAGTTTTCATTATGTTTATGTCAAATTGAATTTATTTCTTTATTATCTTTAATTTTGGGCTGTAATGTGACTTGAACGTGTTTGTGAGATTCATAGCTTCATTTCAGGCAGACGGGTCAAAGGTCACGCGTCTGATCACATGCTCATAACCGCTCCATCCATCAGTACATTGATTTCGCTGTCCATCGACGTATCTACATCGTCTGACCATGTTCTACATCCAAACGTGTCTTCGGCGTAGAGCTGCACGATTAATCATTAAACGATCGTGATTGAGATTCAAACACCCATGCGATCCTTAAATGACGACGATTTGCTTTAAACCTAAAATCATACTAGTACATTGAGATCTGCATTCACGCTGCCGCCATCTTCTCAACTACACAGTATTATTTCTGTCTTACAGTCGTTCATATATCACAGAAAGACTGGGATGAAAGTTTATAGTTCAGATATAAACACTGGAAGCGATCAAATAGAGCAAGTCATCTTTTGAAAGTAACTTGCGCTTGAAATAACGTTTGTGTCGATTGCATCGTTTCTCCTCTAGGTGGCGACAAGTGACTGTTACAAAATGTATATGTCATTGAATCATTCATTCAAGAGATTCGTTTAAAAATGCTGATTCGTCCAGTAATGAAACACGAGTCATTGAATCATTCATGCAAACCACTTTTTCATGATTTTAATATTCAAAATTGGTGTATTGAATTATTACTTTTTAAAAACATATATATTAAAATGTTTATTATTCCATGGTCTGTGTGAATACTGGATTCTGATTGGCTGGCAGGTATGCAGTTTAATCACCGTTCCATATAAATGCGCTGCTTTAATTGATGCACGCTAACCCACACACATTAACTTGTTGTCAATGGTTCCCTTCAATTTTTATTATTAAAATAGCCTATATACTAGATCAAATAACTGTCAATTTACCCATTCGGTCAAATAATGTGCTGCAAAGAGCAATACTAGTTTTAACTTGTCTATAACTTGGCAAAGGACCATGGAATAAGCGGGATAATCAAATATTTGCCGTGCATTAAATTATTATAATGCATGACGCGGAGGCAAAGAACCACCTGACCAAAGTGTATTTAAAATCCTTTAATGCACGGCAAACTATTGATTATCCCTTACATAATTCATTCAAAATAATCTGCGGTAATAATATTTTGTCGCACATTTTGTTTAGTTCAGAATCGTGGGAGAATCATGATCTTTATTTAAGATAAAAAATTGCGATTCTCAATTTATCCAGAATCGTGCAGCTCTAGTACTTCGGCGTCTTTTCATTCATGCGATTTCACTCAACTTCCGTCTTCAGTAGAAAGTGCAGCACCGAAGCGTTTGATGGAAATGTAGCCCTGCAGCGCTCTCGATACGCTGGAGTCTCCGGCCCCGTCGGGCTCCTGGAGTCAGTATGGGTGTGATTTAGGGCCGTAGCTCATGCTACATTAGCAGGCGGCTCTTCTCTAATAGCGTCCAGCTCTCGGAGTGCAGCTGATTCCTGTCCGAGTGTCAGATGGGAAGCTGCGAGTGCTTCTGACTCATTGACTCCAGGGCTGTTTATCAGCTTAAAACCATCCATCCCGCAGGCTCGTTAGTCCTAATGAAGCACTAAAACACGGCTGACGGATAGCGGCGCTTGCTCCTGCATCGTTTGTCTGCAGGAAGAGTCCAGGAGAGGCTAAAAGTGACTCCAAATGGAGAAGAATCATCCGTGGCCGCCTTCATCGCTCATGTCTTTGTTGGCTTGTTTGATTTTGTTAAATCCGATTGTGTTGAATTTGATTTCCATCCCTCACCCTCCATCCCTCCCTCCCTCTCTCCCGAAGGTTCCTTATATCAGAAGTCCTCCGAACCCACAGACAAGAGCAATGCTCTGCCACATCCATGTGAGTCCTTCATCTCATTGATTTCTGTTTGCATGCATCTCCAAACCTTCCTCAGATCCTCCTTATTCTTTTTCTCTTTTTATACCATCTCATTTTCCTTCTTAAGAGTCTGAAAAACAGCTTAAACTAGTCTAAGATTGTCTAAACTAGTCTCTAATCTGACTTAGACCAAACGTTTCTCCAAAACTTGATTAAAACCCAAAACCCTTCTAAAAACCAGCTAAACAGACCAGACAGTTTAAGGAGGTTAGATGAACTTGATACGGGAAAAACTGGCTGGACTAGACAGTCTAAGGTGGTTTGCTCACCAAGTCTGGTCTGTTTTGTGTTTTAGAGGGGTTTGTTTTAATCTAAGCTTGGGTGACCATTTAAACCAATTTACACCAGTTTAGACCTGGTTCGGTCACCAAGTCTCATCTCATTTTGCTGGTTTTAGAGGGGTTTTGGGATTGGGTGACCATTTAAACCATCTTATACCAACAAAGCAGGCCAGAATACATGTTTAAGCTGGTCTGAACTGGCTTAGATGGTCTCCCAAGCTTAATACAAGCCTAAAATCAGCAAAACAGACCACACAGAGTGACCAAGTCATCATAGACTAGACAGTTTAAGGAGGTCAGATGGACTCCTAGACTTGATGCAAGCAAAACAAACCAAACTGGCTGGACTAGACGGTCTAAGGTGGTTTGCTCACCAAGTCTGGTCTGTTTTATGTTTTAGAGGGGTTTTGGGTTTTAATCTAAGCTTGGGTGACCATTTAAACAAACTTACACCAGCTAAGATCAGCAAAACAGACCAGAATACATGTTTATGCTGGTCTGAACTGGCTGGGATGTTCACCTATGCTTGATTCAAGCCCAAACCCCTTCTAAAACCAGCAAAACAGATCTACCTGTGTCATCAAGTCATCGTAGACTAGACAGTTTAGGGTGGTTAGATGGACTCCTAGACTCGATGCAAGCAAAACAGACCAAACCAGACAGTCTAAAGGTGGTTCGGTCACCAAGTCTCGTCTCATTTTGCTGGTTTTAGAGGGGTTGGTTTAGGCTTGGGTGACCATTTAAACCATCTTAGACCAACAAAGCAGACCAGAATACATGTTTAAGCTGGTCTGAACTGGCTTAGATGGTCTCCCAAGCTTAATACAAGCCTAAAATCAGCAAAACAGACCACACAGAGTGACCAAGTCATCGTAGACTAGACAGTTTAAGGAGGTTAGATGAACTCCTAGGCTTGATGCAAGCAAAACAGACCAGACTAGACAGTTTAAGGTGGTTTGGTCACATAGCCTGGTCTGTTGTTCTGGTTTTAGAAGGGTTTTGGGCTTGTATCTAAGCTTGGGTGATATTTAAGCTGCACACAGCTGTTTATTTACAATTAACCCTTCATACCACACATTTAAACTGATAATCCACCCAAAAAGGAAATTCTGCCATCATTTTCTCACCCTCGTGTCATTCCAAACACAAAGGTCTCAGTGTTTTTGTTCATGCAATGAAAGTCAGTGATCTGCTAAATATGTTTCCTCTATAAAGTCATACCGGTTTAAAGGAAACTTTCATTTCTGAGTGATCTGTTGCTTCGAAGTACGGAAACAGACAGTAAAGAGGGTAAATAGACAGCTTCATCGGGCGCACGACTGGCCCGAAGTTAACTTCCGGTCTGTGTTTGTTTATCATTACAAAAGCAGTTCAAGTTAAAGTGATGAGGAATGAAGTTGGGCTCAGGTGGTTGTGCTGTGGGATGTGTTTCACGTACATTTATTTATTTGTGGCCTTGTTGAATAAACATGAGCACGCACTGCACGTTTAAAAACCAAAACGAGACGCGGGTGTTTTTACATCACTGTATTTCTGAAGGAAAACTGTCTTTAGAAAATGTTCTTTTTTATTTTTATGTTATATATAAAATATCACGGTATTGCCATTACAGGTCTAAAATATGTCATTTTTAAATGTCTGGGTAGAAAACAACTACTTTTTACCCACTGAACACAATATATGTTATTTTTAAGAAACATATAGAACATTTTGGAACAGTAAACAATAATTAAAATCAATAATGTAATTATTACTCATGTTACTCATGTTACAATGTTACTCATGCGCTCCTCACTGCACACAACTGAGTTCTGCGCTTTCCGTCTTTGATGACTCAGAAAAAAACTGTGCGTACCGCAGAAACGGTATAACGGAAGATTTTAGTGGTTTTGAAACCGTGACTTTTCCTAACCGCGGTATACCTTGAAACCGGTTATCGTCCCATGCATAAACATCCGTTACCGGGGATATCTCTATTTCTGCCGCTTTAAAGCACCTCCTGCTGGCAGAGAATTAATTTGCATTTTCAGTAAGTCCGTCTGATTTAAGCAGCAAACTTATTTTGCTTGTTATTAAAGATGATCTACTCTAGAGGGACTTAGCTGTTGTTTTTTATTCTATTTGGGTGTCTACCAGAAGTTAAGTTAGGGCCACAAAAGCGTGCATGCGCAGTAACTTTTGTTTATGTTGTTGCCGTTGAAACGGTCTAAGGTGAGGTTAAAGAACCGAGGTATGGAAAAATTGAAAGAACCAAATTAGGTTAAAGCTCGATTTGCTGGTAATGTTAATGAAATTAACTGTAGAGCTGTATGTGTGTGCGTGTGTGTGTTGAGAGAGAGAGAGAGAGAAAGAGAGATTGAGAGTGTGTGTGTGTGTGTGTGTGTGTGTGTGAGAAGAGAGAGAGAGAGAGAGAGAGTGTGTGTGTGACAGAGAGAGAGTGTTGAGTGTGAATAGAGAGAGCGTGTGTGTGTGTGTGTGTGTGTGTGTGGGGGGGGGGGGGGTCCTGAAGCCCTGGGCGTCTCTTTCACACATGGCTGCTGTGATCGCTGGCTGAGGAAATGTGTCTGTCTCTCGGCCGTCTCTCCAGCGTAACCGCTCAATAATGCTTTTTATGTCCACCCTGTTTTCCTCTCTCTCTCTCTCTCTCTCTCTCTCTCTCTCTCTCTCTCTCTCTCTCTCTCTCTCTCTCTCTCTCTCTCTCTCTCTACCTACCTACAGTCCCTCATGTTCAAAGAAACTTATTAATCTCAGTGATACATTTTAATGCTTACCCCGCTGAGTGTGCCGCTTTATCATCAAAGTGCATATGCCGGACGGGAGAGTTGCACGCTCAGATGATATCGGAGGACTTTCATCACTCGGCTCTATTTGCCGAGTCCGTATGGGCCGTAATATGAGCAGCTTTACGTTCCTGTAGAGAGTCATCGTTTACCCTGATATCTCCGTTAAAGATAGAGGACGTAATGCTGGAAGTTTATGAATAATATATAAGAGAAACGAGGGAGTATCCACGTCAGCCGACTGAGCAGGAATAGAAAATAATACTCCAAACAAAGTAAATGTACTCCTAAAGTAGGGCTGAACGATTAATTGCATTTGCGATAATATCGCGATATGAAAAACGCGATTTCTCAACCGCAGAGGCTGCGATTATACTGTCACGTGACACGTGAGAGTAATGTATGACGATCGTATGACATCCAAGTACGGCGAGAGAAAGCATTAGGAGACGTCTGCTCTCTTATAGCTCTCTTATGTTACCAAGTCTGCAGTTTGCCGCGGGTTGTTTTTGTGTCCGCGGGTCTTTCATAACATGCAGAATTGACACACTACATGTAAACGATGTCCTTTGTTGTACTTTCCCGTCAAAATAACGGAGTTCGTTTGGAAGTCTTCAGCTTTTAAGAACTGCCGGGTTCTCCTGTAGTGGGCGGAGCTAATGCGCAAACGGCAATCTCATTGGCCGGCGTCACCTATCATCGTCCCTGTTTTGATTTCAGCGAATCAATTCGAGCGAATGCAGATGACCTGATTAATATTCATGAACCCAGCAGCTCAATAATCCTTAGTGCATTTTATATGGTTATTAATAGTAGAATTTGTGGTAGTTTTGTCATCTTATCAGTATTATTTGTAGCTTTTTTATAGAAACACTAAATGACAAACAATATCTTAACCACCAGTCCTAAGTTCAGACAACATGACAAATATGCATTCATACATTTTTAGTCTAAAGTTGTATCATCATATAATGCTAAATTATCATAATATCATAATGTTTGACTGAAATAATCAGTTTAATTTGATAGGTGTCTCTCACATTGTCCCACAGAAACATTAAAATAGTGTAGATTAGTGTAATGTTTTATAATAATAATAATTCTGTTTGGTGACCATTTCATTCATGTAACATATTTAATATTGGGGCATCCGAGTTATTTGACATATTTGAACCTTTTTTTTTTAAGTAACAATAGTTATTTTCCCTGCTAATTAGTTTCTTTTATAACGATGTAACTCGATTAGCATTTGTGAGAAGTAACTAGTAATATAACTAATTACTTTTTTTAAAGTAACGTGCCCAACACTGCATACTATACAATTATTTATTGCATGTCTTTGATTAATAATGAATATGAATCGCAATATTGGTTAATAAAAAATCACAATTCGATTATTTTCTAAAATCGTTCAGCCCTAGTCCTAAAGCAACACTACTTACTTTCTTTAAAGAAGAATGTTTCTTTATTACGAGTGTATTTTCTCTTACTGCTCCTGTAGATTCACTTAGAAGTTAAAAATAAGTGACATAATACGTGAGAAATCTGCTGGTGCAGTGAGACAAAACTGACATATTCAAGAAATATCAGAAACAAGTCTTAATATCTGCTAATATTTAATGCTTCTGAAAGAAACGTACTTGCTTTTAGGATGTTTAGATCAAACTTAAGACAAAAATGTCACTTGCTGAAAAGAAGTTGGTGTAGCATTTACTCTAAATACTCAAAATAATATATATATGCGTTATCGTTGCGTCATTTTGGAAAATATCCTCTACACATAAACAGCGTATGCTGTTCTGTGTCAGCCGGACCACACGGATACAGAGGAGACTAATTGTAGAATAAAGTAGTTTTTTTTGTTTTGTTTGCATACAAAAATATTCTTGTAGCTTCATAAAATTACAGTTGAAGCCCTGATGTCACATGGATTATTTTACCGTCTCCTTGCTGTGTTTATGAACGTTGATCGTGTTTATTACATTGCTGTCTTTGGGGACAGCCATCATCAGGATGCATCACATATCTTCATTTTTGTTCTGAAGAGGTCTTACGGGTGTGGAACGACACGAGGGTGAGTAATTAATGACAACATTCGACTGACCAGGACTAGACTTGTGCATCATGGAGCATAATGGTGAAAGTTTATGAATAATTCAGAAACCCTTCAGTTTGAAGAGAAATGAAGGCGTATCCGTGTCGTCCGGCTGACCAGGAATAGATCAGCGCGCTCTCTCTCTCTCTCTCTCTCTCTCTCTCTCTCTATCTCTCTCTCCTCTTTCTCTCTCTCTCCCTCTCTCTCTCTCTCTCTCTCTCTCTCTCTCTCTCTCTCTCTCTCTCTCTCTCTCTCTCTCTCTCTCTCTCTCTCTCTCCTCTCTCTCTCTATCTCTCTCTCTCTCTCTTTTCTCTCTCTCCCCTCTCCCTCTCTCTCCTCTCTTCTCTCCTCCTCCCTCTCCTCTCTCATCTCTCTCTCTCTCTCCTCTCGCTCTCTCTCTCTCTCTCTCTCTCTCTCTCTCTCCGCTCTCTCCCCTCTCTCTCTCTCTCTCTCTCTCTCTCTCTCTCTCTCTCTCTCTCTCCCTCTCTCTCTCTCTCTCTCTCTCTCTCTCTCTCTCTCAAAGATTCAAGATTCAAATAGCTTTATTGGCATGGTGAAAGAAATATTTACATTGCCAAAGCTTTAATAACACTATACAATACAAATAAATAACAATAATAATAATGAAGAGAAAAAATAATCTAGAGTAAAATATAATGTAATGCAGATAACAAAATGGAGGCTCTTTGGTCGTGACAGGACGTCACATATCTGGCGGCCAGGTTTGAGCTTGCTGGGCTTTCTCCGAGCAGGTACGGGAGTTTGTCCATGTTTGGTTTCTGATGGAAGTCTTTGTGGTGAGTCTCTCTCTCTGTCTGTAGTGTTTGAGATGCGGGTGGAGCGTGTGGAAATGCCGGGCCGCCTCTGGGCTTAGAGTCTGGCAGATAATCAAAGGCCGTTAGCTGGTGTGTCTCCATCCCACAGGCTCGTTTAGATCACACAGAGATCGATAGGATCAGTTCCTCTCGCGCTCTCGACCGTATACAACCCTCCACCGCACGCGTCTGCAAACGGGTCCACTTCACCATCCTCCTCTTTTAGGACTTCGTTTAGAGCGATTCTTCAGGCAGAAAAAGAGAAAATTATCATATTGCTCCAAACCCATAGACCTCCCTTCTTTATTGTTGTTTTTTAAATCTTGACAGTATGAAACAGTCCATGTTCATTATATGGACCAGGGCTCGACATTAACGCTTGTCCGGGACAAGTGGATTTTGTGAAGGGGCAAGTGAAAGAGAATTTGACAAGTAACCTGATTAAAATATCAATAACAAACAATAACTAGAGCAGCACTGAAACTTTGTGTGAATGATTCTGATTGTATTCCTTTCAGTGTAAACGGTGACTGATAACGGATAATGTATTGACAGTATGGAGGTTGTGTTAGTTGAGGCTCGTGCAGCCTGTCTTTGACTCGCGGAGAAATCAAAACGAATAGCTGCAACAGCACACATAAAGAATCAAACATACTGCGAATAAAAGACAAATATTCGATATAACATATGGTAAACTAAGCAACATCACACGACCAAGCACCAGCACCATTGATTTTATATAACAGTAGTTCAATTAACAAGTAGTTAAAATTAACTGACTTACATGTTAGACACATTATTGACCGTTTTGGCTAACGAAAATCATTAAACAACGTAACAGCAGAATAGACGTGCATCTCAGAGCAACACAGCGGTGTTTCGATACTGAATGAATCAGATGGGTCAATGAGTGAGCCATTCATAAAGACAATGCCTGCATCCCAATGCACAGACTATCTGTCCTAAATTATATGTGATATTAGTCATTTTCAATACTATTTAGGGCAGATAGGGTGGATATGCACATTGGGACGCAGGGAATCACTTGCTTTATTTATTGAATTAATTAGCTGTTTGAACGAACAGGTTGAATCAGGGACTCGCTCATTAAGACAGTGACATGCCGCCACCGACTAATGGCTTGGTGACATAACAAGTATTGTTATGTACTTGTTACAATAGTATACAATAGTAATATTTGACTATTTCTTATTTTTTCTTATTTTTCTTATTATTTTGTCTTCTCTTTACACTACTACTACTAATAATAATAATAATAGTAATAACACATTTTGATACTTTTTATTTCACAGTGAAATATCACAATCATATTTTTATTGTTTTTAATATTTTATGTATTAATAATATTTAGACAAAGAATTGTTCTTTTTAAATACATGCTTTTTAAAATAGTAATAATTTAGTATTTCTTGTTTTAAAAATCTTTATATAATAGTAATAATCATAATTTATAATCTTATTGATATATAATCATAAAGTGTTTTTAGCCAAACATACAAGCACAGCAAACCTGGAGCTATTGATTTTATCTTCTTCTTCTTCTTCTTCTTTTTTGAATTGCACTTGAAATCATAACAAAAATTCAAATGAAAGGTAATTAAAAGAATAAAATCACGGTTGTATTTCTCTCAGAGCGTGCGTGTTCAGATGTAAAGCTCTTGTGTTTTCAGACCTGTGTTGCAGACGGTGCCGTGGAGCCGCAGGTCAGAGCGTCTGCTTTTAGAGGGCAGCGTTCACATTAGTGAGATTAATTCATAATGTCACAGTGATTAAACTCGACGAGGGGTCGTGCGGCGCTGATCGTGACATTGATTGCTGCTACCTTTAAAAGTGCAGCAGCTGCAGGCATGCAAACACACACAC
>CM049796.1:397091-481653 GCA_027422405.1 Ptychobarbus kaznakovi | reverse complement strand
ACCGTTAGCAGCTCGCTCATAAATTACCAAAGAGTTCCGGCGTAATAATCAAGGAGCTTTGCTGCCGTACCGCAATGATATTACGCAGCGCCTGAAAGTAGTCCCCAGCTAGGTAACTAGTTATGATCAGTGTTGGGCTAGTTACTCAAATAATGCAATATATTACTCATTACTAGTTACTCCTTTCAAAAGTAATATTGTTATTATTACTTTCTGCAGCAGTAATTATTACATTAACTGTCTCTTCACGCCGCACAGAAGCTGTAACTGTGTATCTTAATCATATAATTATTCTTGGATTTCATAATAACATATTCTGCCTCATCATTTGACCAAAAATCCATATTATTAGTTATTATAAACACTCAGTGATTAACAGAGACATTCAAGTAGAAGTGTTGTGTTCATCTCATTCGTTATCACGTGTAGCTTGAAGCTAATTGTAATTTCTCCATTACCCATATATCATTATGTATTTATCAAATCACATAAGCTTGTAAGAAACAGTTTAATTTTCCAAAAATATGTTTAATAATAGTCATATAATGTAGCATATGCAAATAAGAGGGATGTTATGCAGAGTAAACTAATACTCAACAGTGTTCAGATCATATTTTTCCTGACAAAATCAATATATTGCAATATTTCTATCTGCTGAATGTAATCTTTTCCATATTTCAAGCATCACATGCATGTGTGAGTTGTGAAAATTATGAAAATAAATATAGGAATTATTTGATTGTTAGTTTTAAATCAGCGGGGTTGAGGCATCAAAATTAACTAAGCTGTTTTATGAATGCTAACTGAAATATTATTAGCAGTTAGTTACACTACTAGTTACTGCAAAAAGTAATATTATTACAGTAAATGAGTTATTAGTAATTAGTTACTGCCAAACACTGGTTATGATATATATATAGTTATTCCGTCAGTCTTAGTACTCAATGTATCTACAGAAGAGTCAAGCTTTAAATATGAAAAATATTAAAACTCTTTGGTAATTTTTGAGCGAGATGCTAACGGTCTAATCCGATTCAATGATCTATGCTAAGCTACGCTAAAAGTGCTACCGCCAGATCGGCTGAATGGATTCAGAAACGATAAAACTCAACTCTTTAACTCTTTAAGAGTCGTAAAATAAGCCTATTTTTCCAAAAAAAAAGTGTTGTGTTCCTTTAACAATACGAGCAGAAATCTGCCAGCATTCCTCAACCTGTGCAGTGTGTCACATGGTTATTAATATGAGTTTGATTGAGAGGAACCTTCCCAGCTGCACACTTTCCATCCGCCGCTCCAAAACAAGCACACGCTCTCAACCAGAGCCGAACCGTGTTCGAATCAGTTCAGTGAGTCAGTTCAAATGAATCGATTCAAAACTGACTCACTGAACACACCGCTCAAATGTGTTCATACGGTTTCTCAGGGTTTATTAAAAACATACGCAGGTAAATACAGTGCTGGTTCTTATTAAATTGGTGCGCTTAAGTGAAAATAATTCAATATTCACTTGCATTCCATTCCAATATTCCAAATTAATTTAGGGGAAAATATTAATACATTAATTGTTTCATGAAAACATTTAACTTAAGATAACTGAAAATATTTGTTTAAATATTAATTGTAAAAAATTAAGTGAAAAACTAATTAGTATATACAAACTTTTTATGATTTATTATTTAATAATAATAATAATAATTAGTTACATTTATATAGCGCTAGACACTCAAAGCGCTTTACATAGTAAGGGGGGCTATCTCCTCATCCACCACCAGTGTGCAGCATACACTTGGATGAAATATTAATATTATTTATAATATAACAAATTAATGCCCATGTTTATATTCATTGCTTAGTGAAACTATTTAATTAAAATATTAAAATGCATATATATATATACATACATATATATATAATATGCATTTTAATATAATATTTTTTTTAACTTACTAATTTTTTTAAGTTTTTTTACTTAATGCAGTTAAAAATTAATATATATTATACACTAACATAATTCCACAATATTGTTTATTATTTAAGTACATTTAAAAAAAAATAATCTAAAAAATAATATAATTAAAAATAATATATATTATATACACAATTCTAAAATATTTAAAATTGTAACGTAATAAAATTTAATAATAAAACAATAAATATATTTACAAAATAAATATATACAGTGGTGGTTAAAATGATTAGAGCACTAATATTTTCAGCAGCTAAAAACTTATAAGTCGGTTATTTCTATCTTCTGCTGTAGTGTGTCTGTAGGAAATATTAGTTTACATTTCCAAACATTAATTTTGTCATTAATTGTAATAATCGAGTGAGATTTGTGTGCTCCACACAGAGATATGATCTGATCATGAACACACTATACATGCTATTCAAATATAATTTTTCTTAACAAATATAAAAAATATTCCTGTCAAAAACAACCAAGGTTGGCCTTGTGAGTAAGACCAGGAAACATCTAATCAGGGCTCATCGAGTCATGCACGTCTGCAGCCGCGTCCGAATGATCCGATCTGCATTATTATAAATATGCAAAGGTTCGCAAACACACACACAAACACACACTCACACACACGTAACACACACACGTCAACACACGTACACACACACACAACACGTACACACACAGACACGTACACACAGACACACACAACACAAACACACCCCAACACACACACACAGCACACCACGTACACACAACACACACTCATCACACACACACACACACACACACACACACACACACGTACACACTCACAACACACACACTACACACACACACTACACACACACACGCATTACACACACACATACACACATCAGACACACGCACACACGTGTACACACACACGTACACACAGACACGTACACTCACACACACGTACACACACGTACACACACACGTACACACAACACACTCACACACACACACACACACACACACACAACTACACAGACACAGACACATCACTCACACACACACACACACACACACGTGCACACACGTACACACACGTACACACACATGCAGACTTCAGCTGATAATCTGGAGGAACACATGTGAAACGCATTTGAATCTCTCATCGAAAGCAGGTTGGAGAGATGGATGAAGTGCGCATGAAAGAGTCAAATATCATCTGTTTTTCCCTCCCGGTCAAACCCGCTTACAGGAAGCACACAGGCTTGTATTACAAACGCTTCTGAAGCTCCCGAACGCCAAAGAGAGAGAGAGCAATCTAAGAGCCACACAATGAACCCTTTACTCAAGCCAGGATGACTCTTTAACAGTCATCCGCTTCAAAAGTGGTTTTATACACTCTTGAAAATAAAGCTGCATAGAAGAACCTTATTTTGTCTAAATGCTTCCATGATATCTGAAGAACCTTTCTGTTTCATAAAATATCCTTTGTGGTGAAAGAAGGTTCTTCAGATTATAAAGTGCAGACCTTGAGCACGGTTTGATTCGTGACCCTGGAGCACAAAACCTGTTAAAACCGTCAATTTTTCACAATGTGTGTTTGGCTGTGTTATTGTTTATGATTACTGATAAACTACTGTCGTTTGATTTGTATTAGTTATCAATTTTAATTTTAGTTAAATTGTGTCCGAATTTGTTATGTCTTTATAGGTCTTTTATTAAGTTATTTTTTTATTAATTTGAGTTATTTTAGAGTATTTAATACTAAACTAAATGGGCATTAAATCAGTATATATATTGATTTTATAAATGTGTAGTGTATATATATGTAGTGAAGTGTGGTTGTACACATATATCGTTGTTTTTTTTGTATTTGCTTAGGTTTTGTTTGAATCATTATTATGGTCAACTTTGTCTTCCTTTTCCTTTGTGTTTTCCACACCCTTATATTCCTTCCTGTTTTCTTCATTAGTTCATTCATCCCCATCTGTGTTTGATTTGCTCCTCAACCTGATGCTGTTTCCCTTGATTGTGCTAATGTTTCTTAAGCCTTGAGTTTTCCCTGAGTCTTTCGTCCGTCAACTCGTCTATGTACTTGATGTAGTTGTTCTTGTGTTCCTTCATTAAATTCCTTATTTACCTTACCACTCGTCTCCCGCGTCCTTCCCGCTACAACGACTGTGACAATTATACTCGTATGCCTTTGGTTCTTTAATATTCGAATTGTTCTTAGCTTTATTATTTGTTTTTCATTTAATTTTAAGTTTTGGTTATCTATGTAATTTTTAAAGTGTTATATATATTTATAAAGTTTTAGCTTTTAGTTTAGTTGTTTTAAATGCTACAACTGATAGTTTCTATTGTCCTCATTTGTATAAGTCACTTTGAATAAAAATATATATGTTTATTTTTTTCTTCATATCATTATTAATATTCATTAACTTATTTTTCATTAAAAAAATGGGTTATTTTTTTTGTTATCCGAAACATCTGGAATAGTTTAAAAAAAAAAAAAGCAATTTTTTACTCTCCCCCCCCCCCCAAATCATACAGCCCTATTATAGGCTAATGGCAATGATCTTAAAACGGCCAAATATCATGTGATTCATGTGTCTGTCATCATGCACAACACATCAGATCACATACTGCACACACACACACACACACACACACACACACACACACACACACACGTACACACACACACAC
Source organism: Ptychobarbus kaznakovi (assembly GCA_027422405.1). Lineage (NCBI taxonomy): Eukaryota > Metazoa > Chordata > Actinopteri > Cypriniformes > Cyprinidae > Ptychobarbus > Ptychobarbus kaznakovi. The sequence continues at coordinate 477,011 of CM049796.1, read as the reverse complement.
GCATGCACACACACGCTCACACACGCACAGCACGCACACGCTCACACACACACTCTCTCACACACTCCACTCACACACACACACACACACACAGTACACTCACACACACACACACACACACACACACACACACACACACACACACACACAGCTGTCCAGGCGCAGATGGAGATATAATGTGAACTTAAACACATTCCTTCAGGTTCTGTGTTTCTCCAGCAGACGCTCAGAGAAAGAGAAGTACCTGCTCCTCGATGAGAATCATCCTCACAAATCAGCTGTTTATGGCAGGTCCTGTAGCGGCACGCTCGTTACTTAATGGCTCAGGAATGCCAATTAAATCCAAAAGCACAAAACCTCCAACGTCGTCAAGAACGATCACATGTAAAGCAGCACAACTGCCTGACAATGCCTCCGGAAAACAGAAGAACCAGAGAAGATATTCGTTAAACTGTGCTTCATGAACACGTAATTAGTTAAACCTCTCTCTCTCGATGATTCATTAAAAGAACCTATTCAAAGGAATCATTTGCTTGTGACTCAGTCTGATCAAGTACTGAAAAGAACAAAATGCAAAGTTGATAATTTTACTGATTTGCAGAACTCAATTTTCTCAATAATTCAGACTCACAACTGTAAAATATAATTTATTATACTGTAGATTCAGAAACAGCACTGGCACTTAACATGGTACTTGTTTCTTAGTAAAGGACTAATGCCATTAAACGTCATGCAATTAGTTAAAGTGATTTAAACTGATAAGTTTGAGTCTGTTTAGTCTCATTCATCTGCTCAAAAAAATCATGTTTGTGAATCGGTCTGATCATGCATTATGAAAAAAGTCTATTGATTGTGGCTTTTGCTTTTCAAAAGCATGATGAAATGCATGTTATTCAAATGCAATTTTTTATTGTATAATCTTTCTCTCTCAATCAATTCAGATTGCAAACGCACAAATTTGGTCACATTTCAGTTGCCTTAATGCACAATCATCACTGCAGAAATATCTTTCTTAATAAAAAAAGTTATTAAAATAGCAAAAGAACAATGTAAAATGGGACTATTACCAACTTGGATCATGAAAAGTGGGCGGTACACAACAAAACTGAGTCAGACAGGCTGAAAAATGAAGATTGTCTACATCAAAACCACATCCGAATCATTACTAGTGCACTTCATGAGCAGATGCCCTGAATGACCCTTCGATTGCACTCGCAGAGGAAGCTTATTTAACACAGACGTCTGACAAAAACCAGAGTCGAGAGCACAAAATATCATCCGAGTACTACAATGCTCCCTCCTGCTATGGGCCGTATTCCTCTAGCATCTAGTTTCTCCCTGAAGTGCACTTATAAAATAAAGTTTCATGCATCGTACAGTTGTAACTCCGTTTAACTTTACAACTAAACGGCCAGTTCTTGCTACTGTACCTTTAAGACATCTTTATGACCTCTGAGATATGCAAATTACCTCTGAGATATGATCGGGCCAAACGTTCACGCATCAACACTGTCGTTCGTTTGGAAATGATTATGACACAACCACTGGCTCGTTAACATGTGCACTTGAAACTTCTCTTGTCCATGTAGGGAAACATAATCCTAATGATTACGACGTCAAAACCATGAGCTCATTAACATAGAACCGCCCACATTTATATATCATCATATATTTAGTCACTTTTGCTGAATAACCAGTTGCTGAATAATAAAAATGCAATGATATGATGAATAATGAATGTGCAATGAACTGGAGAAGTTTTGAGTTCTTAAAGCTGCAGTACATTTATTCTACTTACTTGAAAAGAGCCAGAAGTTCATGTTTACCATGAAATAATAAATTCTTGCTACTGTACCTTTAAGACTTTTTTATGACCTAATTATAATTTATTTGGGAATGTTTATGACACACCCACTGGCTCATTATCATATGCAAAGCTCACATTTACATATCAGTTCATGTTCAGTATTCTGACTGATATATTAAAGTGGGCATATGTTAATGAGCTCAAGGTTTCAATGCCATATGTTTCCATATATGGTCTGGAGAAGTGTTTGAGTTCTTAAAGCTGCAGTACATTTATTCTACTTACTTGAAAGAGCCAGATGTTCATGTTTACCACGAAATGACCATGAATTCTTGCTACTGTACCTTTAAGACTTCTTTACAACCTTCAAGATATGCAAATTATCTATGATATGATTGTCAATTATTTGGGAATGTGTATGACACACCCACTGGCTCATTATCATATGCCCCGCCCTACATTTACATATCACTGCATGTTCAGTATTCTGACTGATATATTAAAGTGGGCATATGTTAATGAGCTCAAGGTTTCTATGCCATTTATATTTCCATATATGGACTGGAGAAGTTTTAGAGTTCTTAAAGCTACAGTGCATTTATTTTACTCGTTTGTAACAGACAGAAAAATCGTGTTTCCCATCAAATTAATACGTTTCTTTTATAAAATAAGGTGTTTATGCATGAAACACAGTCAATTTAGTATAAACTCACAACTGAACAGGCTGTTCTTGCTACTGTACCTTTAAAACATCTTTATAATTTGGAAATGATTATGACACAATCGTTGGCTCATTAACACATGCCCTCGAAACTTCTCCAGTCCATATATGGAAACACTAATGATTTGAGCTTATTAACATAAGACAACCCTCTTTTACACATCAATGCAAATTCAGTCACTTTTTACGGTCATGTGTTAAAGTGGGCGGGCATATGTTAATGAGCTCAAGGTTTTTCATTTCCATATATGGACTGGAGAAGTTCTGAGTTCTTAAAGCTACAGTATGTTTATATGACAGAGGCAGTAAAACCCGTTTACCCCGAAACGACTCTTTTAAACTACAATGATGGTGGTTAGGTCATAGAGAAGCAAGCCTAAACCCAAAGCAAACATGCAAAACTCCTCCAGTCCAGATATGAAGGCATAATGATTTTCCCAGCAGCGGCGCTGACTTCATTAGCTTTGATTTGAGCGTGGAGCTGATCATTGCTCTGGATCTCAGAGGGAAGGGTGTGTACACAGACCTGACGGAGCGAGACGTCTGCTGTAAATGGATCGATATCAAGATCAATACATCCCCGTCTCTGGACACAGATCTGGTTTATTCCATGTGAGAGGAAACATCACGCTCTTCTGCACTAAATGAACCGGAACATACAGTCAGGACAAAAAGACCCGTTTCAGCCTTGTATTGTACTGAATGTGTTATTCTGGGTACGATTGTTCTGTTCCGGATCAAACTGACCCTGATTGGATTCAATGCAATTAATCAATCACACTATATTAAAAAAATCAGGTGAAACATTAAATGTAAACATGAGAAAAAAAATGTTTTCATTTTTTTATTATTATTTACATATTTTTTTTCACAAAATGTGAATATTATATATAGTATTTATTTTATTTTTTTACAAATATTTATAAAAAATACAATTTATTTTTAACTCCCACTTTTATTTAGTTTAACGTAATGTATTAAAATAACTCAAATTAAAACTACACAAGCATATATATGAAAAAAAAAATATATTTAAATATTCATAAAGTAAATTAAAATATGACAAAAAAAAATTATATTTCAGATTCTGGTCTGTGATTTTTGATCATGTGACGCTTCGTACAGATGGTCAGATTTTCTTCAAACTATATTCTATTATTTTTACTCGTGGTTTGAGACTTTTGGACCTTTCTTATAATGACTCTTTCTGGGTTATAGTTAACTAGCCCTAAAACTAAAATTAAAAACATTTTCATTACTTGAAATAAAATGAATGTAAACTGAAATAAAAAGTTAGTTGCCAAGATAAAATTAGTTTAAGCTCATGAACAAAAACAACTAAAACTGACATAAACAAATAATAAAAACTATATAGAAGTTTATTAAAATAAGGACAAAGGAAACAACAAAAATCTAAAAGATTTTTAAAATTAAAAAAATATTAATATAAACTACATAGACATTTATTTAAAAAAAATAAAATAATAATAATTAATTACTTAAAAAAAATTGTTAACTGAAAAAAAAAGTGTTGCCAAGATCAAATTAGTTTAAGCTCATGTACAAAAACAGCTAAAACTGACAAAAAAAAAAAAAAATGGAAAATATATATAAAAAAAAATAATCTGATTCAAAATAATAATACAAACTAAACAGACATTTATCTTTAAAAAAAGACAAAACTACTAAAACTTTAACCTTAACATAAAATGGAAATGAAACCGGATTCAAAGCATGAATCTTATGATAAAATACCGGGCTTGTTGTCCTGCAGAAGCACTGAAGAACTAAAGATGAAAGAGTCTGTCCCTCCAGACATGAGAAAACACATTAAGACCCGCACAATTGGATTTTCTCACCCTGCATGAGAGCTTCCTCGGTCTAATAATGATGCAAGACGTCCAGACTCATCCGAAGCTCTCACATTACGCTCCCAGAGCTGGAGGAATCAGATTTGAGCATCTCTCTGGCTAATGGCAGTCCGCTCTGTTCGCTGGACATCGCACCGGCCCGGCAGCTTGAAGTAATTATTTTCATCCGCAGATTGAATGTCCTCGCTCTCATCTACAGGGGGTTTAATTGCCCTGAGCTTTACTGAAAGTGGATCAAGATGAGCACCTCTGTGACACCAGACCTGCGGATCGAGCCGCCAACATCCGCATGCAAATACATCGAGCCTGAGAAACTACATCTGTGAAAGACAACATCTCATGCATGCATTAATACCTTTAAATGCATGCTGTTCTTTTGTAAATTCCAGTCATGGTTTCATATATCTTTACTGAGGAGAAGCTTGAGTTTGGCCACTTTGTGTCCACAACGAGTGTCGCAGTGATGTTTGTGTAGATTTTTTTAAATAGTTTAACATAATAACGCAACATAACAAAATGTGGGGGTAAGAAGACTTTCTATAGGCACTGTATATATATATATATTATTTGGTTAAATATAAAAAAATATATTAATATCATCATTAATAATAATTACTAAAAAAGTAGGACAATACAAATATATTTTATTAGTGATATAGTGTCTCAGTCTAAATTACATTCACACTGGTGTTTTAGGAAGACAAACATATTACAATATAATAATAATAACAGCAATGACAGTAATAGCCATATATAGTAAACAACTGCACTGTAAAATAAATGAAAATGAATATATCATAGGTGTATTATTTTGCTTTACACTACAGTAGAGGAAATTACTATATTTCTTTCATATTTTCTACACTTAAAGCGATATTGTGAATCGCTAGCTGTCAGTAATTAATATTCTGCACTTTAAGCTTTTATTTTGAAGGAAGCTTCAGTGAAGACAGTGTAATTACGCATGGACCGGTATCAGATTCTCACGGTCACCTTAAATAAAAATACCACGGTATCACGGTATTACCATTACAGATCAAAACAACTACTTTTTTTCCCCTCACTGAACACAATATATTTTATTTTTAAGAAACACATTAACACATTGGAACCGTTAACATGTCAAGCTAAATAATTAAATGTGTAAGTTTCTCCCATCTCCATATAAGATCACGGAGGTCAACCAGAGTGACCATCAGTGTCACCTCTCTAACCAAGACCCTTCTCCTTCGATTGCTCAGTTTGGCCGGGAGGCTAGATCTAGGAAGGGTCCTGATTGTTTCAAACTTCATCCGTTAAGTACTATGGAGGCCTTCCCACATCTGTCTCAGCTCTCCAGGCCATTCCTTTGACCTCATGGTCTGAAATCCATTTCAGCTGTTAAACTTTGTATGGACAGGTGTGTGTGTGTCTTTCCAAATCATGTCCAATCAACTGAATTTGCCACAGGTTAACTCTAGTCGGAGTATAGAAACATCTCAACGACGATCCAGTGAAACTGGAAGGCTCCTGATCTAAATTACAAGCGTCAAAGCAAAGGGTATGAAGACTTGTGCACAATCCAACTTCTAGGCACATCTATTGCATTTGACTGACTATAGCGAGTGTTTGTGGCTCATCTAGAACTGAAAATAAGCAGAAGCAGGGAGAGTTTTAATCCGCTGACAGACAGACTCGAGCTCAGACCTGCGTCTCAACAGCAGCAGCGAGCGATTGGGTTTCACTGGAACCTGTTTGTCTGTGGATGAGGGAGCGTGTGCGGATAAGCTGAATCCTGGGTTATCTGTAATCACGTTTCACACTGCTCATACTATACCTGGGGTTAACTGTTAACCCTGGGCCATCTAAACCCCAGATAAGCTGAATCCTGGGTTATCTGTAATCACGTTTTACACTGCTCATACTATACCTGGGGTTAACTGTTAACCCTGGGTCATCTAAACCTGAATCCTGGGTTATCTGTAATCACGTTTTACACTGCTCATACTATACCTGGGGTTAACTGTTAACCCTGGGTCATCTAAACCCCAGATAAGCTGAATCCTGGGTTATCTGTAATCACGTTTTACACTGCTCATACTATACCTGGGGTTAACTGTTAACCCTGGGTCATCTAAACCCCAGATAAGCTGAATCCTGGGTTATCTGTAATCACGTTTTACACTGCTCATACTATACCTGGGGTTAACTGTTAACCCTGGGTCATCTAAACCCCGGATAAGCTGAATCCTGGGTTATCTGTAATCACGTTTTACACTGCTCATACTATACCTGGGGTTAACTGTTAACCCTGGGGATTCATTAACAGACGTTACACACTCCTAAACCCCGGGTTAAACTTATTAGTTGCATATTTGTGGTGTCACGGTCACTGATTGGACGAACAGCAGGCAACCTGTTTACACGGCTTTTCATGTGTCTTGCCAGTTATTAAAAACAACGTCGCTGCTTATGCCTTTAGATCAGCGGAGATTGAGGAACAGCTGATCATAACGTAGACGGGGTGGGGGGGGGGGTTAAATCATTTATTAGCAGAGCTACTGCAAGCGATTTAGGGCTGGATTTATCCTTTACTTCTGCGTCTTCATGAAGAGCGGCGCATGGAGCGCAAGCTACAGAGCACTTCGGAAAGAAGGTGAAAGCGGCGCACTTAGCTTTTTAAACACGACATGTGAACGGCCGCATGAGATGCACAAAGCCAAGAACCAAAGACAAAAGACAACAAGGAGCAAAGTTTCTTTCCGTCTTTTGATATGTATTTTCTTCTCACCAGCTGCAGTTTAAAAGCCCTCCTGAGTGATTCATGAAGAGTCTGCGATCAACAAATGATGGATGGACGGATGGCACGCATCGGGACGCATTAAGTGCAGGGCTCTGAAGGGGTTCGGTGAGAAATCAAAGACGGAGCGCCGTAAATCTCCGGCAGTCAGCGAGTCAAAAGTCAGACGCATTTGGTTTTCAGCGTGTGACATGTTGATGAGATAATAACTCAAATCATCTGTGAGAAAGCTGGCTTTCATCTTCAGAGCCGAGTCGGAGAGATCTGAGATGAGTCGGGTTTATTCCTTTCACATGCGGCACTTCATGTGTTTACGAGCGGATAGAAATCACAAGAGAGTCTATTGACCTTCAGAATACATGTCTCATGAGTTATTAATTATTAGAAATAATTCACGTTTGTAAACAGGTCAATATTGTTCCTTATTTTTATGTAGTATATCGGTTAATAAAACTAACATTTTCATTTTAGAATGAAATATTATTACATATAAAAATACTATAAAATATTTATAAAATATAAAATATGTATATATTATAAAATAATATGAAATAATACCAATAATAATAATTATAAATAAATTTTATTTTAAATTTAATATTTATTTACTTTAAAATATATATATTTTTTAATTTTATTATTCAATATTTATAAAAAATAACTTATATATTTATAAAATATTAAATATTTACATATTATAAAATAATATGACAATACTAATATTACTACTATAATAATTATAAATATTTTTTTCTTTTAAATTGAATATTTATTGACTTTTAAATAATTTTACATTTTATTTGTATTATTCAATATTTATAAAAATAACTATTATATATTTATAAAATATTATTTTATATATATAAAAATATTATTACATAATATTAATATTACAATAATAATAATTATAAATAATATTTTCTTTTAAATTTAATATTTATTTACTTTTAAATAATAACATTTACTTTTAAATAATTTTTTTTTAAAAATAAAATATATTTTATTATTCAATATTATTATAAAAAATAACATTAAACATATTAAATATTTTATTTAATATTATTAAAATGATATATAAATATATCAATCATTCATTCATACAAATATTAAACATTTATAAATTAGATATTTAATACTAATACATTATAATTTAATAATATTAAAAATAATAAAATATTTTTTTACACTAAAATAGACTTATGTAAGTATTCATTAAAATTTAACAAATTTCTGAAACTACTTTTCTGCTGATGAAATCAAGGCTATGCTGTGTTAATAATATTAATATTCCATTCCAATATTATCCAATAGTATTAACATGGACTCATATGTTGCTCATCACATAGCAACCACCCAGTTAACAATTATCAACAGTGTAGCAACACCCTAGCAACCAGAAAGGGGGATTTAGCGCATCCAAACAACCACATACATTGACTTCACGTACTGTACACATATAAGTTATGAATCATGCAGACAACACTAGCATCGATTTCAAATACTGGTCAAATGAATGACTCAGTTTCTGTTCAGCAACACGGCCACCTCTGTGCTCATTAATGCTTACCCACAATCCCCTGCTCTCATCGGCCACGCTCACTTCCTGCGATTACACGAGCGGAAGGCGGGGTCAAAGGTCGGCTAATGCAGCTGTGACCCCGAGCCCCAACAAACTCACATCTCGTCTCATATGCCAACAGATTTCATGCTTATATAGAAGTATATAATTATACATTCGCAGACACACACACACACACACACAGTGAGACACACACACACACACACACACACACTTTTATTTCAGATAGATATTGATCTTTGGATATATCTGTTCATTAAAGAATCCAGAAAACAATTACTCAACTGTTTTAAATATTGATAATAATAATAATAATGTTTCTCAAATCAGCATATTGTTATGATTTCTGAAGAATATAAAAAAAAACACCTGTAAAACGTTCAAAAACGTGTATGAAATATCAATAAGTAATGGTAGTTTTCATGCCATGTTTAGAGTGTAAATAACATAACGCAGGTCTAAACGTTCACACCGTGTTTCTGGGAACGATCTGAGCTCATTATTGGGACTCTGACCTCTGACCTCGCTGAAGGAATCTCCCAGAAGCCCCTGCGGTCTGCAGATCCAGTGTTCGGCGGCTTTAGAGAGACTTCAGGAACAAACACGTTCAGCGGAGTAACTGAAGACATCAGGACACTTCTCTACGCGCTCAGTATTATACGCAATTAATAATGCACTTTGGGGAATATTTGGAGTATTAAAAGAATATTTACATATTGTACATATTTATTTCCATAAATGTAAACATTTTAAATAAGTGTTCATTCACACTTATATAAAAAATTAATGTAAATGTAATATTAAAATACATTAAATGTACATATACTTTTAATATTAATAAATATTAATACAATTAATAAATTAAACTTAATTATAAAATATATTTTATATAATAAAAATGTATACAAGTAAAAAAAATAAAATTATTTGTTAATAATAATAATTATTATTAGTAGTAGTAATATTTTTTATATAATAATTAATATTATTTTGTAGTCACAAACATTTGGCCAAACTGTGCAATTATTAAACAATCGATTAAATTAATTATATTGAATCAATAAACCAAGTTAAAATGTAAATTATTTAATTTTGTTTCAATTTTTTCATATACATTAATTATTAATTTAAAACGATTACTTTTTAATGTAGTTATTATTATATTATATTATATTTTTATAGTCATATTCATATATAAATCACAAAAATTTGGCCAAATTGTGCTCAAGCAGAGAAAAGAGAGCAAAAAATATTAATAAATAAATAAATAAGACCGACATATTTTAAAATCAATCACAATTTTTGGCAAAAAAAAGTGCAATTATCAATCAATCAATCAATAATAATTTATTCCGGTCCTCACAGACAACTTTTCACAAAATAATAAAAATACTTAATTACCGGAAAAGGAAAAGCCTTGCTTATTATGCATACGCTTTATATAATATAATAGTTATATAATACAAAATATTACAAAAACATTTCCAAAAATGTACATGCATAATTCAAAACATAACAAAAATACACATTCCAGCTATTACTTCAATATTTGAACAATACATTCACAGTTATATAATTATTTATCACATTATTTTTATACATTTTATTAAATTGAATTCCTTTTCATATGTATTCCATAGATTTACCCCTTTGACTTTGATATATTTTGTGATAAATATCATCTTTATATCACTGCTAATATTGGAAACCGGTCATTAAAACCCATAATGATCAACCTCAGCACGTGACCGTGACCTGTGATGACGTAACATCGTCAGAACTTAACGAGCCGAGCGCAGCATCGTGGCCCGTATTCACACCAAACGACGGCACAATGGAGTAAAGCAGCGCCGGTGTCCGGCCCACCGGGTTTAATTCAAACAAGCCCGACCACACAGACTGCATCAGCACTTTCCCCCCCGAAACACTTATCGCTTTCTCTCATTACGCCGCAGTATAAATGACTCCTGTAGCTGCTGACACTCAATAACACCGATAGAGAGACACACGATACTCACAACACACACGCTACGACTACAGACGGCCAAAACCATGAGGTCAGATCAGATCCAAGGACGAGGACGACCAATCACAAATCATCAGTGTTGGGAAGGTTACTTTGGAAATGTAATAGGTTACAGATTACAAGTTACCCTACTTAAAATGTAATAAGTAGTGTAACTTTTCAATTACTTTATAAAAGTAAAGTAACTGATTACATTTGATTACTTTTTGATTACTTTTCTAAATTTCTAATGTTTTCAACTGTTAATCATTTTCAAACATGTAAACCAGGCAGGGTTAAACTTACAGTAGTGTTTAACACTAATTACTGTCAGACTCTCGAAAGCCTTCATCACTTGAATTAAGATGATAATATTATAATTTTAAAGGAGACATTGGATGCAAAATATCTTAATTTGCATATAAATGTGTATTTGCAGTGTGGACACAATCACCCTACAATGGTAAAAATGAACTCCTTTTTCAATCCCCCCAAAAGCCTAAACAGTCTCAATTATCAAGCCATTTTGATTTTGTAGTGAATAACCAGCACTCTCTCCATCCTCAATACCACGACTGAAGGTGACACCTTGTGCAAGGCACCGAACCCCCAACTGCTCCCCGGGCGCCGCAACATAAAAGGCTGCCCACTGCTCCGGGTGTGTGTTCACGGTGTGTGTGTGTTCACGGTGTGTGTGTGTGTGTGCACTTGGATGGGTTAAATGCAGAGCACAAATTCTGAGTATGGGTCACCATACTTGGCCACACATCACTCCACTTTCACTAAATTAGTTTATTTCTGGCTGCGTAAATCATTTTACTCCAGACTGCTTTCTGAATGAGGGACAATTCAAGGCAAGTTTTGTTAAAAAGTTCAAACTAAAGGATAGATCAGCACCCATTGTTCATGATCCAGCTGCACCTCCAGAAGAAGTAAGTCTCCCACTTTATATTTTTTTTGATTATCTGCAAATTGCATTTGCTCTTCCACAGAAGAGAGTGGCGGATGAGCAGAGCTCATTTGCATGTAAAGAGATATACACCGAAACGAGTCGCTGTTTCTTTTACACGCCCACCGAGACCATTTCAAGATTACCCTAAAGAATCATACCCACTTGTGGAAAATGGGCATCTGATGTCCCCTTTGAAGCACAGCCACCTCAAAATCAGACTTACTTTAAAATCATTATGAGGTTAAATACAGATTTAAAATCATAACAATAAATATTTTAATAGCTATGATACTGATTTGAAATCAAATCTTTGCATAGCTATGACATGAAACACTGGAATCAAATGATGCCTTAGAAAAAAACTGTATCTTGCATAAACCCATATAGGAAATATAAGACTTATCGGATAAGCATGTTATAGACTTCTGAAACATTGGTATTTCATATTTTAGAGCAGTCACTGCAATTTATGAAATAAATATTAAATCTGTATGTGGGAGTGTGTGTGAAAAAATCAGATGTAACCCTCTTTGTAATCCTTAACATTTTCATAAGTAACTGTAATTTATTACACATCTTTTCTTAGTAACTGTAACTAAACAATTACTTTAATTTTGTAATTAAATTACGTAATTCCGTTACATGTAACTAGTTACTCCCCAACACTGCAAATCATATTACAGCTCTGTTTATCATTCATACAGTGTACAGGTGCATACAGTAAGTACACAAACTAGTACTCTCAACACAAGACACATCACAGCGCTCATTAAACCCTGTAAAATACACTGTATAATTAACCTTTATATTCAAAGCTGAAGCGTGGCATTTATTCAACGCTAAAATATTGTTTACACTTTAAACTAGTGCTTATCGCGATTAATCGCGTCCAAAATAAACGTTTTTGTTTGTGTATATTTATTATGTAAAGACATAAACATTTGAAAATGTTTACATGTATATATATATATTTTATAATTGATATTATACATATTTTAAATATTTAAACATAATTTTTTCTTAAACATATGCATGCATGTGTGTATTTGATTTGATTGTAGAGCGTTCCAACTTCTGACTCAACCAATGGCGTGAGTTCAGGGGCGGGGCTACCCGCGTGACTGACCAATGGCAGGCGAGGGGAGTGTTTGAGGAAACGGTTTGATAACGGTCATTATTATTTTTCTAGTTAGGTTTACTAATGGAGCAGAAATTTATTAACCAAGCATTCAAAGCTAAACTTAACTAAAAATGAAATATTGGAGGAATCAAAGACAAAATGAAAACATCAGCCACCGAAAATCATATTTCAGTTCGGTCTCGCACCGATTAATAAAGTCTTTGACCGATTGTCTTACCTCAGTCTGCAGATGAATGAAGCTCCTTATGGATTTATGATGTTCAGATCTCTCAACATCTATAAGAACAGCCAAACACAATATTTCGTAAGACCTTGATGAGGAGCAATAAATCATATCCCATCATTTAATATAGAAACAACCGGTAAAACTCCTTTAGGAATCAAAACTAATCAAACCGCAATTCATCAACATGCCAAAAACATCCCATAATTACTAACCTAAACCTGAACAACGATGTGTTTGTTTTCATAACTACTCAAAATATGCCTATACATGCTTGAAAATATACAAGTAGCTAACTTCATGAATAAACTGACACAGATTAAATCATCTCTTGATGTTCAAATGCTATGTGACTGTTGACCACAAAACCAATCAATAAATAATCTTTCCATTGATGTATGGTTTGGACAATATTTGAAAATCTGGTGCAAAAAAAAATCTAAATATTGAGAAAATCAACTTTAAAGTTGTTCAAATTAAGTTCTTAGCAATGCATATTACTAATTAAAAATTAAGTTTTAATATATTTACGGTAGGAAATTTACATGATCTTAATATCTAATGATTTTTGTCATAAAATAAAAATGTATAATTTTGAGCCATACAATGTATTGTTGGTTATTGCTTCAAATATAGTTACTCCAGCGACTTAGAGACTGGTTTTGTGCTCCAGGACACAGATGCATGAGTAGAATCACAACAGACCTATTTTATTTCCTCCTGAACTTGAACTAAGTGTTGACAGACAGCAGCTCGTGAGAAGGATCCCGAGACACTGCAGCGAGATTCACGAGAAACTTCTGTCGCAGACACGACAACCGCGCGCGGAACACCCCGAATCAGCTCGACAGCGAGCGCGTCGATTACACCCTAAAGTCCCCGTGACGCTCAAACTCTCACCTTCGTGCACGAGCCTCTAAAGTCCGTCAGAAAGCGTCCTCAGCTCCTCGGAGAAACACCAAGCGATGAGATTCAACGACGACTCCTTCTGCCTAACTCGAGGAGGAGAGAGAGAGTGCGTGTGTATGTGTGTGAGTGCGTGCATGTGTGCGTGCGTGTATGCATGTGTGTGCGTGTGTGAGTGAGTGAGTGTGTGTGTGCATGTGTATGTGCGTGCTGAGGCGCACAGGCTCCAACCACTGACTTCTCAGAGATATATACCTTAACACAAGCTCTTATTCCTCTTCACCATCAACAAATGCGTAACCCTCGCGGGAAATGTGCTTCTGCGTTTATATGACACGTCTGGCGTGTATATATATGGTTTGCCATGGTTTAAAGGTAGTAACATTTATTTTTATTATTGACTACCCATAGTTTTAAATACCGTGGTTATTTAAAACGGGTTTATGTGGGAGGATTTTCACATTGGTCTGAACAAGGGATGTAAAGGTATGAACATCTCTCATCACGATTATATTGACCAAAATTATCACGGTTATCGGTATTATCACGGTATTGTTCAAACGTGCTGGAAATGTTCAAAACGTACCGACACGTAAATCAACAAATGACTCATGAGTTCATAGTTAATGCCATTGTTGAAGAGTGGTACATAATGAATCCAAATTTAAGTGGGTCAGTGCTCTTTTTAGCTAAATGCTAACCACATTCATTTTTGGCTCAGGGGTGTATTTTTATTGTAATTTTAATATTCCTTGAATAAATCTGTTTTACACTAGATACAAAACAATAGTTCCTCTCATTAAGGACAATAATGTCCTCATTAAAACTGCTGTTTTTAATCACGGTGCCGTTTAACTGTAAAATAATGAAATTTTTTGTTAATAAGCTTTCATTCTGTTGGCAAGACTTCAAAATTAGTATTTTTTTATCAGATAATGCAAATACTTGCTTTATTCCTGTTTTCGGTCTCTGTATATAACAGAGCCAACTGGATTAAAAAAGCAGCTATAATTATGTGTAATATTTGAGAGATAAACTCTACTGTAAATCATAAATCAAGCACTGAGTTTTGCTGCATCTAATGGACAAAATATGTAAATATATATCTTACTGAAAACTCAATTTTTTGAGATATTAACCTCAAATTTGGAACACAACTTAAGATTTATGTCTTTGGTTTTCTAGCAGGTTGAGAGTTCAACATGTTTCATATATATAATATTGTTCATAAATCATTTTCATCGTGTCTTTTTTTAAAACTTTTTTTACTTCAACAATAATCTGTCACGGGTCTCTTTAAAATGAGACCAAACTTAATTTAGTGCTTCCAAGCTCCATATATTTATGACACGGATATTAATTGATGCACAAGAGATAAACTTCATCTGATGCTGATTGAGAACCAAAACATATAAAAACCACTAAAACAACACTGTTTACAGCATTAACGTCTGCTTTTCTTTGTGCATTGTTTAGATTCTGTGCATAAATCTCATTTAGTGTATATACATCATCACACACATACTCATGGAGCACTTTTAGTGGAGGACGAGGACTAATGCGGTTCAACTTTCTCATAATCTGATCATCATGAACCTCCTGGCAAACTCAATCATTACCGGAAGACGGCGAGTGTTCGCTAATATCTGTTTCCCAGTGACTGAAACTGATCCGGCGAGCGCAGGTCGTGTGGTTGTGGTGGAGTGATGGTTTGGGATCTGGAGCCCGAAGGAAAATACACAATCACACTCATTATTAAAGCATTTACATACAGTAGTGATGCATGCGTGCTTCTGATGATGCAGTGATCATTTAATACCACTGAAATACTATTAGTTCTCTAAAACTAAAGCCATAATACACTGGTGAAGTCAGCTAAAATGGGCCAAATAGGTTTGTAGCCTCATATCTTTTGACATTTTTACATAAAATCTCAATAACTGATCTTGCATTGTTGCTTCAACACATGTAACAATCATTGTTATTAGTCTGAGATTTTAAAGCGGGGCAGTGTTACACGAAGCTCGTCAGAGAAACCTTCAGAGAAATTCTAAGTAATTAAACCTGGCAAAAAATGTCATTAATCACTAATAAGGGTACTAAAGAAATAATTAAGTAAGCTTACCAACAAAGCAAAGGTTTATGAACAATGTTTTGACATGCTATTTCAAATAATAGTTAAATTTATAAAATAAATGTTTTTTTTTTAAACGGTCATTTTAGGTAGAAATGGCTGGTTCAGCTAAAATGGGCTCCACACACACACTTTTACACAGATATTGAAGCTAAAAATAGGTTTAAATGCCTAGGTATGCATTCATACAAAATTGTAACTGTCTTTTAAAAACTTGCATTGCAGACAGTATGACAGGAGGACAAGCAGATAAAGGAAAAAGAGACGAAAAGAGAGAGGGAAAGAAACAAACACGCACACACACACACACGCACACTCACAGACACTTCCACACACACGCACACTCACAGACACACACACTTCCACACACACACACACTCACACACCCACACACACACACAAAATTGAGGGTGAAAATAGGCTTATATGCCTACTGTAGATACACAATATCTTATCAGTCTTTTATAAAAATACAAACACACACACACACACAAGACACCAATGCACAGAAACACACAACATGATCAGTTCATTTTTAATCGCATTGTTTAATTAATTATTCATTCAACTTTCTAGTTAATGAAACACATTTATGGTGTTGGTATAGCACACTAAACACAATATTGTCATTACTGTTAAAATGATTTAAGTTGTGTTGTTCTCTTTTACATCGGCCCATTTTACCTGAATGTTGTGCCGTGGCTCAAGAAGGGATCTGCTGATACTCTAACTCTCATCATTTTAAATCTTTGATACTTTTTCACATTTAAAAAATTTAAATGCTAATTTATAAGAATACAATTAATAACATATTTGAGACCCATCTATCCATATCTATCTCTCTCTGTCTATACATTTATCTATCTCTCTCTCTCTCTCTCCGTCTATCAATCTCTGTCTCTCTATCTCCGTCTATCTATCCATCTGTCTGTGTCTCCGTCTCTCTCTTATCTCTAATCTCTGTCTCTCTCTCTATCTGTGCTATCTCCGTCTGTCTATCTATCTCTGTCTCCTCCGTCTGTCTATCTATCTATCTATATCCATATCTATCTATCTCTCTCTCTATCAATCTATCTATCCATATCTATCTATCTATCTCTCTCTCTCTATCAATCTATCTATCAATCCATATCTATCTATCCATATCTATCTATCTATATATATATATCTCTCTCTCTATCAATCTATCTATCTATCTGTCTACCTATACATCCGTCTATCCATCCATCCATCTATCATTTAAAGTAATATTTTATGGTTAGTTTAGTTGATGATAACAGAACAGTTTTCACTGGATGTTGTGATCGGTGTTGCATAAAAATAATTTTAATCACACTGAGACTTCGAGAAGAACAGTTTATTTTTCATCCCACCTCAGAATAAAGAAACGAATTACAGGCAACTAAAACAGAGAGAATAAAGATGCACATGACCCTTATTAGCTTGAAAACGAGTGCTAACGATTAGACGACAAGTCCGAATGACTTCAGCCCTAAATATGAAACATTTGTGCATATTAATACAAATAAAGTCACAGAGATAATCAGACATCCCACAAACCTGACACAGATAAGAGCACAGAAATAAAACATTAAATATCACCGCTCTGAAAGTCAAATACGTGCAAAGCCCCTGCAAAACCCCGAAATCTTCCGTCCCGCCTCAATAAATAAAGTTATACCAGCATAAAGAGAGCTGGATGTACTGCAGCGGGACGCTCCAACACAGAGTATATATATCAAATATATATCAGCACAGAGTCACGGCTCTTTAAATGCATGTCAAGGTCATTTCAATCTCAATAAAACACAGCATCGCGTGATATACTCGCTCAAAAACAGACAAAAACACCCAAAATGCAACACTGAACATGAAACCGAGCCTTATTCAGGGAAGCAGTTTCTGATCTCATGATGAAGGAAACTGAAGCAGATATATCTCTTCTCATAAACATTCATGTACGAACACAAACCTCACACAAGCCGAAGCTTTGACTGAGATCAGAACTGGACGGTGTGAGCGTGTTTCTTGCACAAGGGCTTGTCTTTCTTAGAGAAGAAGGTCTGACCCTCCAGACTCGTGCTGCACACCTACAGGACCAGAGAGAGACACCACAACACCATCAAAACAAACCAGACATTAACCCTTTAATTACACTCAAATACTAACATATGAACTGACGTCGTATTTATTATTTGGACTCGTTCCCTCAACAAATCTCATTTTATTTAAGAACCAGGGGAAACTCTGGATGTATTTGGGATTTATAGACCTTTAAAAGTTATGCGAATTTCTATAATTAAAAAAAAAATTATATATATATAAAAAAATTAAATCTAGTTATCTCAAGATATAAATGCTTTGATATCTTGAGATTTTTTTATTCATTTTTATCTCAAGATTTAAATGCTTTGAGTAGAAATTGCTATTTGTGAGTAAATAGAGTCGATGGATAAATAAATTAAAATAAAGTAAATAAATGAAATTAGTAAATTAAGTAAATGAAATGAAATAAACACATCAAGTGAATAAATAACTATATAAATAAATAAAAGTAATAAGTCAATTATAAAAAGTAAATAAAGTCAGTAAAAGAAAATGTGTGAAAGAAATAAGTAAAGAAAAAATAAATAAAATACTTAAATTAGAAACTAAACAAACAAGTGAATAAATGGTAAGTAAATGAATCCAGTAAATCAGTAATTGATCTGGTCCTGTAATCACAAACGAGTGTATAGTCTCTGGTCATGAAGTGTGTGAGCACTGAGGCATTGAAACAGGTTTTATTTGAACTATTTTCATATCTTTGCATTGGTTTCTTTGATCCGTACAGCAGAAGATCATTCAGACCCGTCCTGGACGGAGGACGCTTGTTCTCTGTGTAACTGCACGCTGAGGGTGTGTTATACAGTCAATATAATCACTATAATCATCACTATATTCTAGGGGTGTCGAAATTAATCGATGCAGACGACTCTCCATCGATGCAATAACAGACTATAATCGATTATAAGTCACTTTATTAAAAACACACTCTCTATTTTCATATCTGAGCTTGTTTGTTCCTGCATATGGCACATGTGTGTGTTAGAGACATGCTTTCATCTCTGCTGTTCGGAGCGCAGAACGTATTCGATTCACATGTGCGTTGTGTTTGTTTGTCCTGGAGCATGCGGTTAAATGCACTGCATCTCAGAATACTTCTATGATATCAAATTGAACACAGTTATGTTTTCAGAACAGGACAAAACATCTGATACGAGGAATCAGATCCGTGCATTGCAGCCGGTCACGGTTTATGATCTCAACAGTAATAATAAGAGCTTTGAGGATCCAGAAAAGCGCTATATAAATGTAACAAATTATTATAATTAAAATCAAACGGCGGAGGAAAAATTAAAAACCCATAATTGTCTGTAAACTCGTTTTGTTTATCACTTGTAATTGTCTTTTTATTACATTATATTTACTTGTATGTTTTGAAGCTATAGTTTAACAATGATTAATTCTTACATGATTAAGGTTACACTTTAAGGTGTCATTGTTACAGTGTACTTAAGTACTGGAGTAATATTAATTAACTACCCCCCCGGTTTCACAGACGAGGCTTAAGAGCCGTTTCAACTGATTGAACCTAAAATACATCAGTGCCTTTGTTTTGTCTTTAGATGCACACCAGTAATGTTTTTTCTAATAAAAATGATCCAAATGAGCTTAATCCTGGCTTAGTCTAAGCCCTGTCTGTGGAACCAGGCCTAATGTACTTACTACATGGTTAGGGTTAGTTGCATGTAATTATGCATGATTTATTGATTTTATATTATGTGATTTATTAAAGTAGCCTGCATGCATAATTTAATAAAATGCAGAAATGAAATGTGAAATAATGGTGACGCATCGTGCAGCCTGTGCTGTATTCAGTGTGCTCTGATGTCCTGGACTGTTCTCGTACCGTACACACGAAGCAGGTGTCGTGCCAGGTGAATCCCAGCACCTCCAGGAACTTATCGCCCGCTTCGATGGGGAAGTCACATCCGTGACAGCTGGTGCCGAACAGGGTGTAGTAATCTAAACAAACCAATCACAGCGCTCCGTTCGCTCATTAATCAGACGTCACTTACACACACAGATCTATTCAGTTCAGAACAGAAAAGGATATGCTTTTATGAAAAAGTGTGATAAAAATACAAACATTGGTAACACTTTATTTTAGGGTCTTGTAACTAGTTGCTTATTAGCGTGCATAATACTAGAATATAAGCACAGAAAATGAGCACATATTAATGAGTTACTCTACATTCCTAATCCTACCCAATACCTAAACTTAACATCCGCACTAACTATTAACAACCAGCACATTAGGAATTTATTAAGGGAAAATTCGTAGTTAATAGTGAATAAGTGTTCCCTATTCTAAAGGGTTACTAAAACATATTTTTAATTCAATAACGTTAATGCCCTAATATATACAAATTTGAATATATAAATAGAATATACACTACATTGCCAAAAGTATTGGCACGCCGTTATAATTTAGCATGCAGTGTAAATGCATCTGAACTTTCTGTTTCTTCTGCAGTGGAAAGATCGGTTTTATAGATACTGATTTCATATGATTGGTAACAGTCCTATATGATCTTATTATATACTAAGTTGAATTATTTGATATGAAAAATGACGCATGCATTTAATACAGTAAAGCGAAAATGCGCTATAAATAGGTCAAAAATGACCTGGAAATCAATTTAATACATTTCTGTATGTAGTATATACGTATAAAACGTAATTCCCCCCCCACACACACACACACACACACACTGTACGCACACACACGCACACACGCGCACACACACACGCGCGCACACACGAGCACGCACGCACGCACGCACGCACGCACCGCACGCACGCACGCAACGCGCACACCGCACGCACTCACGCACGCACGCAGCAACGCAACGCAGCACGCACGCACGCACGAGCACGCAGCACGCACGCACACACAGCACGACACGCACTCACACGCACGCACACACACGCACACACACACGCACACTCACACTCACACACACTCTCTCACGCACACACCACGCACACGCACTCTCATGCACGCACACACAACACGCACACACACACACACACAGTGTGTGGTTTCTCTCTCTATTGACAGGCTGTGTTTGTTTTCTCACCGGTCTCGCAGTACGGCTGTCCGTCCTCCAGGTGGAAGGTGTTGTTGCCGATGGGCTGCTGGCAGCTGGCGCACAGGAAGCAGTGCACATGCCAGGTTTGCTTCAGGGCGTTGATGACTTCCTGTTAGCAGATGAGCAGCACAGATTAGAACACAGCCTGAACTCTTCCTGCTGAAGCTTCACTCCGCATGTTTGAGCATTACTCATATATATACATATATTTCATTTTAGTAAATTTAATTTAATTTTTAAATTGACATATGCACACACACACACACACTGCACTCACACACACACAGACACACGCACACACACACTCACACACACACACACACACACACACACACTGACACGCACACGCACACGCACACGCACACACACACTCGCACAGACACACTCGCACGCACTCAGCACATATATATATATAATTATATATTTTATAAATTAATTTGAGCATGTTTAAGCATTATTCATATTATATATATATATTATAAATTAATTTGAGCATGTCACTCAAAAAGTGGCACTTACACACAATAGAATAAAAAATTTGAATATATGTAATATTAATATTTAATATGTAAATATTTTTTATTATTTTTAAAATAATTGACTCTTGAAAATATGTGTGTGAAAATATATTAAAATAAAATTAGTGTTTTAAATATAAGTATATCTGTATATTTAATATGTATATTAATATATTTAATAAAGAGTCAATTGGTGTTTGGTGATGAGTTTTTGGCTCATTTAAAGTCACACCAGAGGTGTTCAGCTGCTTTCTGCAGACCAGTCAAGTTCTTCCACACTGACTGAATCATCATTTCTCTTTGATTCTTGTCTTATACACAGAGACACTGTCATGTTAGAATAGAAAAGAGTCCAAACTGTTGCTATACAATTAGATTCCCTAGAATATCATTATATGCTTAAACATTAAGATTTGTACTCATGGAAATTACTAAAGTAGTCAAACCTTTCATTAGAAGGGGTGCCAATACTTTTGGCAATATAGTGTATATATATTTTATTTTTATTTTCTTCTCAAAATGTTATTTAAAATCAAAATTAATGTTACAAATATTATTTCTATAACTGCCATATAATTTGACCTAACAACAGCTGTTAGTCACGCCAGTGAAGTTAAAGGCGTCACTGATTTGAATGAATTACAGTCCAATGAGACGCATGATCTGAGGATTCATTCACAAACACTGCAGGACAAACTGAGCCTTTAACGATCCGGTTAGGAGTGCAAGCACTAGTAGACTCGGTGACCAGCACTAACTAGCAGCTGTGTCTCACCCCGAGAACCTTCTGCTGGCATCTGAAGCAGGTCGGGGCCAGAAACTGCTCGTAACAGCGCTCGCAGTAGACGGAGCCGCGCTCCTCCACGAAGCCCACGTCTGCCAGAGACCTGCTGCAGTGAGAACAGTTGAACTCCTCCTTATGCCACGATTTGCCCATCGCCACCAGGAACGGACCCCTGCCGAACACCAGAGACCATTACTACACCACACACACAGAGATATTATAGAGCTAACTAACACCAGAGACCATTACTACACCACACAGCAGGTGTGCCACACACACACACCTGACACACACACACACACACACACACACACACACACCTGAGATACACACACACACACACACACACCCACACCTTACACACACACACACACACCTAGAGCACACACACACACCTAACACACACACACACACACACACACACCCTAACACCAGAGACCATAACACCAGAGACCATACTACACACACAGCAGACACACACACACACACACACACGAGATGACACACACAACACACACCTGGATACACACACACACACACACACCTGAGCTAACACACACACACACACACACCCGGGAGCAGTAACACACACACAACCACACACCTGAGAGTGGACACACACACCGAGTTATTATAGAGCTACACCACACACACACACACACACACACGCAGTGGACACACACACACACACACACACACACCTGACACACACACACACACACACACACACACACACACACACCTGAGCAGTACACACACAACAGAGTTATAGAGCTAACTAACACCAGAGACCAATACTACACCACATAGCAGGTGTGCACAAAAAAACCTGGAGCAGTGAACACACAACACACACACACACACACACACACACACGGAGCAGTGACACACACACACACACACACACACACCTTGTATTCAGCGACACACACACACACACACCTGGATGCACACACACACATTAAATTAATTAAAAGTGACCGTAAAGACGCAAATAAAGATGCAAATAAAATGCATCACGGTTTCCACAAAAATAGGAAGCTATTAACTAATATATATTAATATTTAATAATTTAATTAAAAACTAATATAATTATAAATAACTAAAATGTAAATAAGTTAATAAAAACTATACAGACATATAAAGGTAATAAAATGACAAAGACAACAAAATTGCTAAAACTTTAAAAATGTAAATGTTTTTAGTATCATTTAGATGCTATTAAAGTGTTTATTAATATTTTTTATAATTTCTTATTTTTATATTTGAATTAACATTTTTTGTTAAAGTTGTGTTTTTGTCATTTTTAGTCGTTTTTGTTTATAGTTTTAATTAATGTATTAATAATTCAGTTTTAGTATTAGTTGTTAACTGAAAATTCGAAATGTTAAATTGACAACTGGTTTTTAATTGTATTAATTATTTTTTTGCAGTTAATGTTTAATTTATTTCAAATAACAAAAAAATAAATCAATAAAATAAAATGTTTTTTAATGGTTTTATTTTTATTTCAGTTAAACTGATTGTGAAATATAAAACTCTGAATGGAAAATACAATATAAATGTAAAATATTAATAAAAACTATAATACTATAAACTCAATTACACAAAATTACTTTGTTACCTTAAAAAAAGTACTAATTTTTTTTCCGTATCATTTAGATGCTATTAAAGTTTTTATTAATATTATTAATAATTTCTTATTTTGATATTTTAATAATAATAAAAATCGTAACTGGTGTGCTTTTGTCATTTTTAGTAATTTTTGTTTATAGTTTTAAATAATGTATTAATATTACATACGTTTTAGTATTAGTTGTTAACTGAAAATTAGAAATATTAAATTGACAACTAATATTTATTAATGTTTTACTTTTTTGCAGTTAATATTTAATTTATTTCAAGCAACAAAAAATAAATCAAAATAAAATGTTTTTTAAAATATATTTTAAGTTTTCATAACTGTGTTTTTTGTCATTTTTAGTAGTTTTTGTATAGTTTTTATTCATATTTCAGTTTTGGTATTAGTTGTTAACTGAATATTAAATTGACAACTAATATTTATTTTTTTTACTTTTTTTGCAGTTAATGTTTAATTTATTTCAAGCAACAAAAAATTTAATGTTAAATTAATGGTTTATTTTTATTTCAGTTTTACTGACTGTGAACTATAAAACGTAAAAATGTAAAATACCAATAAAAAGGTAACACTTAACAATAAGCTGTCATTTGATAACATTAGTTAATGTATTAACTAACATGAACGAACAATGCATTTATTACAGTATTTATACATCTTGGTTAATGTTAATGCAAATACAGTTCATTGTATTAAATAATGTTAACAAACACAACTTGTGATTTTAACAATGCATTAATAAATGCTGAAATTAACATTAAGATGAATAAATGCTGTAGAAGTATTGTTCATTCTTAGTTCATGTTAACTAAAGAACCTTATTGTAAAGTGTTACCAATAAAAGTAATGCTATAAACTCAATGACACTTTGTTCCCAGCGTTAAAATCTTTTCCTGATAAAACACATTGAACTGAGTGTGCTCTCAGAGCTCGGTCTGTGAAACACGGATGGGATGGGATCTAAGGAGGAGAATCTGACAAATGACACGATTAGCTGGAAGAGAAAACAACAGACGCTGGCGATATCAGACGCAGAAAGAGGAGACTTTGAGCTTGGATGGAGTCTGTGAGTCTGTGGCGTAACGGATCCTGCTCTCTGGAGACCCGAGCTCCTCAAATCCATCAGACGCTCGCTTACACGCTTAAAAACACAGGTGCTGCACGGTGCCAGGTCCTTCTGTGCATCGCCTGAAGATCCTTTAGGAGTGTAGCTGCACATTAAGCTTCACACAGCCGCACTAATGTAACCTTTGACTCGGTTATTTTAACATGAAGGTCTTGTGGAGGTGTTCAACGTTACATCTGTAACAAATGTAACACTGCCGTGCAAATGTGTTTTTTTGTTTCTTTTTTTTGAAAGAAATTAACACTTATTCAGCAAGGATGCATTAAATTAAAATCACTGGTATTAACAGGTTTTCATTTTTTTAAATAAATCAGTAGTTTTAAGGTTTTTTTTGCCAAATCAGCTGGTTTTAACTAATTTTAGCTGGTTTTTAGCTTCTTTTTGGGCCAAATCATTTATTATTTTTTTTTTTTTTATCGCTGGTTTTTTAGTTTTTATCTGTAAATTTTTTTAGTTTTTTCACTACTGGTTTATGGTTTTATCAGTTTTTTTTTTTTTTTGCTAAATCAGCTGTTTTAAATTATTTGTTTTTGTTTTTACTTTTTTAGGTATTTCTTGGTTTATATCTGTTTTTTGTGTAGTTTTTTTGCTGGTTTTGGTTTTTGGTGGTTTATCTATCTGGCTTTTAAAACTTCTAAATTAAAACAGAATTATTTCTAACTTTTCAAATGTGTTCAAAACTACTTCAAACGTTCTGGCTAGGCTTTTCCAGGCCAACTTAAAATGTGCCTACAAACTTTTTTATCTAGCATTAAAAAACAAAACACACACACAGTAATTTAAGACCGGTTGAATCTCAGTGAAAGCGGCGGAGACAGGGTTAGATGTAATGTGTGGTGATGCAGACGTCTGACCTGATGTGTGTGTGTGTGTGTGTGTGTGTGTGTGTGTGTGTGTGTGTGTGTTGTGTGTGTGTGTGTGTGTCAAAGAGTGTGTGTGTCTGTGTGTATGTGTCAGAGAGTGCGTGTGTGTGTGTGTGTGTGTGTGTGTCCGTGTCATTCTCAGTGAAAGCGGCGGAGACAGGGTTAGATGTAATGTGTGGTGATGCAGACGTCTGACCTGATGACCATGTTGCAGCGGCCGCACATAGGAGTCCGTGTTCCCGCCGGGATGTGTTCGGCTCTCTGCACCAGTGAACCGTCCCCGTCTCCGTCGCTGGGGTGAGCCTGAGGCGCGGGTCGATCCGGGCCCTTACTGCTGACCCGTCCGATCGAAGGGCCCGTCTGCGGCGCAGGTGCACCTGCTCTGGGAAACCCTAATCAAGAAGAGAAAGAGATCTCAATCTGGTGACCCATCGCTGAACCTCACCCACAACAGCGCGGTAATGAGATCGCGGTATTGTGCGCGGCTATGTAGCGTGACCGAAGGTGATGGAGAGTTCTGGTTAAGATATATGAACTCTATCTCTTCTGAAGGGACGGGACATCCACACCGCGCCGCCGCAAAACAATGGATCGGTTTACTCAGGCCGGGAAAAAAACAACATTCCCAGAAGCGGAGGAGACACCTGGCTAAATAATCCTGTCTCTCAGACAAGCCTTCCCTTCTCTGGCCGCCTCCGGAGAGACAGCGGGGGTCAGAGGTCACGCAGCCAACGCACCCCTGGTTTCTGAGCCGGTGAGAATGGATCAGCTCGTACTGTACCGCTGTGAAAGTGTCTGCAGCTGATGGACATCTGCAGGAAGTGTGTGTGTGTGTGTGTATGTGTGCGTCTCTTTCTGTGTGTGTGTGTGTGTGTGTGTGTGTGTGTGTGTGTGTGTGTGTGTGTGTGTGTGTGTGTCTGTGTCTGTGTCTGTCTCTCTCTCTCTGTGTGTGTGTGTGTGTGTGTGTGTGTGTGTGTGTGTGTCTCTCTCTCTGTGTGTGTGTGTGTGTGTGTGTGTGTGTCTCTCTCTGTGTGTGTGTGTGTGTGTGTGTGTGTGTGTGAGACACGGACTGTTCTAATACTCTACTTGATTTGTAGATAATAAAAAAAAAAAGCTATATCAAAATGTTAAAACATTCAAATGAAAGCCAGACGCAGCTCTGGTCATATCGCCATCAGTGAGGCTCAGAGAAATGAAGACCTGTGCTTCTGCCTTCTGGAATCAATCAGGACATGAGCTTTAATGAGGAGATGCTCTGCTGATGAGAACGGCCCGAGCCGAGCAGGAATCTGAGCCCCGGGCGTTCACGACACACAGATACCTGTGTTCAGCCGCCTGTCAGCAGAGGGCATGATGGGTAAACACCAGCGGCTCAGAGTCCACATTCAGAGACCGAGACCCCCCCCAAACACGCCACTGAGAGGCGCTCTAATCGTGAGGGAGGAATAACACACAGCTCTTTCATACCAGCTTTAAACTCAATCTCCAGAAGCAGCCGTCTGCCATCTACAGGACAACCGCTCGTGGAAACAAGCCCAAAATAGAATACAAATATATTTAAAACATGAAAAACTTCAACTTTTAACTCTCTGAGCGCGAGAGAGAGAGAGAGAGAGAGTGAGCGAGAGAGAGAGAGAGTGAGCGAGAGAGAGAGAGAGAGAGAGAGCGAGCGAGAGAGAGTGAGCGAGCAAGAGAGAGTGAGAGAGCGAGAGAGAGAGTGAGCGAGAGAGAGTAGTGAGCGAGAGAGAGAGAGAGTGAAAACGAGAGAGAAGAGAGTGAGCGAGAAGAGAGAGATAGTGACAGAGAGAGAGAGTGAGCGCGAGAGAGAGAGAGTGAGCGAGAGAGAGAGATAGTGACGAGAGAGAGAGAGTGCGAGAGAGAGGAGAGCAAGAGAGAGAGAGAGAGCAATGAGAGGAGAGAGTGAGCGGAGAGAGAAGAGAGAGAGAGAGAGTGAGCAAACGAGAGAGAGAGAGAGTGAGCGAGAGAGAGAGAGTGAGCGAGAGAGAGAGTGAGCGAGAGAGAGAGAGAGCGAGAGGAAGAGAAGAGAGAGTGAGGAGAGAGAGCTGAGCAAGGAGATGCAAGAGAGAGAGGTGAGCAGAGAGAGAGAGATGTAGAGCTCGCGAGAGAGAGAGAGAGAGTGAGCGAGAGAGAGAGAGAGTGAGCGGAGCGAGAGAGAGAGTGAGGAGAGTGAGCGAGAGAGAGTGAGCAGAGAGAGAGAGAGAGAGAGAGAGCAAGAGAGAGAGGATTGCGAGAGGAGAGAGAGTGAGAGAGAGAGAGAGAGTGAGCGAGAGAGAGGAGTGAGCAGAGAGAGAGAGAGTGAGCGAGAAGCGAGAGAGCAAGAGATGCAGAGAGAGAGAGAGAGTGAGTGAGCAGCGAGCGAGCAAGAGATGCGAGAGAGAGTATGAGTAGAGAGTGAGAGAAGCGGTGAGCGCGCGTGAGGGGAGGTGGGGTTTATGTAAATTTCAGGGTTTGTGATGTCAAGTAGCTTGTTTTCAGTCCCTACCAGCCTAATACCACTAATATTTACATGTATACATTTATTTTATATATAAATATCTTTAATTTACCAATTTTACATTTTTCTTTAATATATACATGCATGTGTGTATATTTATATATACAGTACACACACATATATTATGTAAACAAAAACGTTTATTATGGATGCGATTAATATGTATATACATATATATAGAACGTGAATATTAAGCTAAACACATTATTTAGAGTTTGTTTGATTCTTAAGCATCTCTCACACAAAGACTTCGACAGACACGAGCACAAGTAAACGAATCCGGACGGTTTCCAAACACAATCCGTGTGATGTGTGAGGAGCTGAAGGTCTGACCTGCGGCGCTGCTCGGCGGCCGGCTCTGGGCTGCGGCTGGACGGACACCGTGTCCCCCCCGCGCGGCTCCAGCGGACGCTTGGCTCATGGTTTTGACTGAAGACGTGGCATGAGAACTGGGCTGAAGCTCCTCTGCGGCCTCGCTGGAGAGAAAGACAGACAGAGAGAGAAGACAGACAGAGAGAGAGAGAAAGAGAGAGAGAGAGAGAGAGAGAGAGAGAGAGAGAGACGAGAGAGAGAGGAGAAGAGACAAAGAGAGAGAGAGAGAGAGAGAGAGAGAGAGAGACTTTCAGCTCAGCCACAAAACAAATCTCTGAGTGCAGATATATATATATCGTCTGTGATAATATCGGAAAATAACTTTTTAAAAAACAGATTTTTTAAAGTTGACTTTTATGTGATGAAAGTCAAGTCGAAGTCGACTAGTCGCTGATGACGTCATTAATTAACAAATAAGTGACGAACACCTTGTGCAGTTATGAAATATGACAGCGCTGCCCACATGACTATTGCACCTATAACAGCTTATTTTGATCAGTTCTTTAGTCTTTGGGTCGTTATATTTCTCACCTGCTCGTTCTAAATCCGATACAGTAAGTAGTACAGTAAAGATCACATTCATATGAATGCATGCATTAGTGAGTGCGGTTGCGTGTGAGGTAATTCTACCTGCAGCGTCTCTCTACTAGTAGTGAAGCTGTGGGATTTAGTTATTATGAAATATATGCTTCAACTTTTCAGTTTCTAAGCTATTTTACCCAGAAATCACAGAACAGTGTTGAATGATTCTGTGGGCGTGATGTATTGTACGTGCTACTGTCTGTAGCTATGTGCGCGTGATGTATTGTACATGTGCGCTGTCTGTATGTATTGTACACGTACTGTCGCGTGTAGCACGCTATGTGCGCGTGATGTATTGTGCACGCTTGTCTGTACAGTGTGTGCTTACAGCTGCAGCGCATTAGATTAGAACCTGATTAACTTACCTGTACAATAAGTGTTTAAAACCGTTCAATTTCCAGCATCCATTAATATAATCACACACGTCTTGTGGAGCGCATTCAGAGTATTAATTAGTTTGTAATTTGAACTGTTTGGAAACGGAGAGTAAATGTGGATTTATTATCCTATAGCGCCCTCTATAGGACCAGCGACTAGTCGACGTCAAGCTTAAAGCGTCACGGCAGAACACTGAAGTCCACTAGTCTGTGCAACCTCTAGTGTGTGTGTGTGTGTGTGTGTCTGTGCAACCCCTAGTGTGTGTGTTTGTGTGTGTGTCTGTGCAACCTCGAGTGTGTGTGTGTGTGTGTGCAACCCCTAGTGTGTGTGTGTGTGTGTGTGTCTGTGCAACCCTTGTGTGTGTGTGTGTCTGTGCAACCCCTAGTGTGTGTGTGTCTGTGCAACCCCTAGTGTGTGTGTGTGTGTGTGTGTGTGTCTGTGCAACCTCTAGTGTGTGTGTGTGTGTGTGTCTGTGCAACCCTAGTGTGTGTGTGTGTGTGTGTGTGTGTGTGTGTGTGTGTGTGTCTGTGCAACCCCTAGTGTGTGTGTGTGTGTGTGTGTGTGTGTGTCTGTGCAACCCCTAGTGTGTGTGTGTGTGTCTGTGCAACCCCTAGTGTGTGTGTGTGTGTGTGTGTGTGTGTCTGTGCAACCCTAGTGTGTGTGTGTGTGTGTGTCTGTGCAACCCCTAGTGTGTGTGTGTGTGTGTGTGTGTCTGTGCAACCCCTAGTGTGTGTGTGTGTGTGTGTGTGTGTGTGTGTCTGCAACCCTGTGTGTGTGTCTGTGCAACCCCTAGTGTGTGTGTGTGTGTGTGTGTGACCCTGTGTTGTGTGTGTGTTGTGTGTGTTTGTGTGTGTGTCTGTGCAACCCCTAGTGTGTGTGTGTGTGTGTGTGTCTGTGCAACCCCTAGTGTGTGTGTGTGTGTGTGTGTGTGTGTCTGTGCAACCCCTAGTGTGTGTGTGTGTGTGTGTGTGTGTGTGTCTGTGCAACCCCTAGTGTGTGTGTGTGTGTGTGTGTGTGTGTGTGTGCAACCCCTAGTGTGTGTGCAACCTTTAGTGTGTGTGTGTTGTGTGTGTGTGTCTGTGCAACCCCTAGTGTGTGTGTGTGTGTGTGTGTGTCTGTGCAACTCCTAGTGTGTGTGTGTGTGTGTGTGTGTGTGTGTGTGTGTGTGTGTGTGTGTGTGTGTGTGTGTCTGTGCAACCCTAGTGTGTGTGTGTGTGTGTGTGTGTCTGTGCAACCCCTAGTGTGTGTGTGTGTGTGTGTGTGTCACCTAGTGTGTGCAACCCTGTGTGTGTGTGTGTGTCTGTGCAATCCTAGTGTGTGTGTGTGTGTGTGTGTGCGTGTGCAACCCTTGTGTGTGTGTGTGTGTTGTGTGTTGTGCACACCCATAGTGTGTGTGTGTGTGTGTGTGTCTGTGTTGCAACCCCTAGTGTGTGTGTGTGTGTGTGTGTGTCTGTGCAACCCTAGTGTGTGTGTGTGTGTGTGTGTGCAACCCCTGTGCAACCCCTAGTGTGTGTGTGTGTGCAACCCCTGTGTGTGTGTGTGTGTGTCTGTGCAACCCCTGTGTGTGTGTGTGTGTGTGTCTGGTGCAAACCCCTAGTGTGTGTGTGTGTGTGTGTGTGTGTGTGTGTGTGCAACCCCTGCAACCCTAGTGTGGTGTGTGTGTGTGTGTGTGTGTGTGCGTGTGCAACCCTCTGTGTGTGTGCGTGGTGCGTGGTCTGTGCGTGTGTGTGTGCAACCCCTAGTGTGTGTGTGTGTGTGTGTGTGTGTGTGTGCAACCCCTAGTGTGTGTGTGCAACCCCTGTGTGTGCAACCCCTGTGTGTGTGTGGTGTGTGTGTGTGTGTGTCTGTGCAACCCTAGTGTGTGTGTGTGTGTGTGTGTGTGTGTCTGTGCAACCCCTAGTGTGTGTGTGTGTGTGTCTGTGCAACCCCTAGTGTGTGTGTGTGTGTGTCTGTGCAACCCCTAGTGTGTGTGTGTGTGTGTCTGTGCAACCCCTAGTGTTGTGTGTGTGTGTGTGCAACTGTGTGTGTGTGTGTGTGTGTGTGTGTGTGTCTGTGCAACCCTGTGTGTGTGTGTGTGTGTCTGTGCAACCCCTAGTGTGTGTGTGTGTGTGTGTGTGTGTGTGTGTGTGTGTGTGTGTGTGTGTGTGTGTGTGTGTGTGTGCATGTCTGTGCAACCCCTAGTTTGTACGAGTCAAAAGTCTGGCAGCAGCATTTTGTACTAATTGAAGACGAGATAACTGACCCTGTGTAATACCTACATATACAGAATACCAGTAATCGATGCGTGATGACACAAAGGCATGAATAATAGTCTCCAAATCCCTAGAAAGGCAGCCTTCACAACACTAGAAACCTGTTTATCTAAAACTAAAGCTGAATCTATTATAACACCCACATTCTTCACACTCATCTTCATAGAGGACAACCTACTTATAATCTCCTTAATCAGGCAAAAGCCGGATTCATTTGCATATCGTTTACCGTCTCGCATAAATAATCTCCAGGCAAGCGTGCGGTCAGAGAACCGGGTGAGTGATTGATAAATCATAAACGCATCAGACCGAGCGTGCGAGAGCTCAGGAGCCGTCCAGGAGAAGACACGGTCCCAGACGGTTCGTTAATTAACTAAACCAGTGCTAACTATAAAACAGAGCTGCTGAGCTGGTCCACAACATGTCCGGGTCACCCAATCAGGATTCATACTATCCTTTTAATAATAATCATCATTTTATTTTCTCTCTCACTATAGCTGGCTTCAATTAGGAGCTGGTTAATACTTAATTAATATTTGTATTGTGCTACTTTGAATTAGGATCCATACAGGGTCTTTTTTTGTTGTTGAATAACATGATATTTTATTTTGTGAACATATAAGTACAAATAAATTATGTAAATTTGTAAGAGAATTTTAAGTTTTTTTTTTTGTAAGAAAAAAAAATCTGTGATGTTAATGAAAATTAGACTATTTGGCAAGATGCTTAATTGTCATGAAATTCATGTATTAAAATGGCTCAAACTTAAGAGTTTAAAATGTAAAATATTATGCATTACACTGGCACTTGATGTACTGACTGTACAGTGGGGGGGCAGTCTATAATTTTAATGGCAGGTTGAGAATAACAATAAAACATCCAGAAAACGCATTTAAAAACAGTTAAACATTGATTTGCATTTTAATGAGTCATAAGTATTTGACCCCTAGTATATGATCATTTAAATAAACTATATTACAGTATTTTTTTGTTTTATTACAGTAATGAAAGCATAATCAGAATAACCACTGAGGATAATAATAATAATTATATGGTGAGAATTTAAGGAGTAAATGTGTTTAATTATTGTGAAATTAAATGCATTTTAAATATTTTAATGATATGTATTTAATATATATGATATGATATATATTTTACTAATATATGGAATTAAATATACATAAGTATATAACATGTGTAATAATATATCTTATTATACATACATAATAAACGTGTTTAATTGACATTAATGCAAAAATATTATAGATATTTGAATTATAAAAACATTATGTATCATACATATTATATACAATACATAAATATTTATTATGGTAATTTAGATTTTTACTTATATAATTATATTAGTTATTATATAACAATTAATAAAATAGTACTGTTATGTTTTCATATATATTAGGGCTGCTCGATTATGACAAAAATCATAATCACAATTTTTTTTGGTCAATATTGTAATCACGATTATTTAACACTATTATTATAGAGGGCCATATAACCAAAACAATATATTTTTATGCAAATCTAAAGTATTCAGTTAACAGCTATATAAATTTAATAATCAAATGTAAGTATTAAACTCCTTTGTTTCTTATTAAAGCTACAGAAGTCCTTCTGTGACGAGCAGAGAGTCATGTTCTCTATCTTCTGCTGTTTGATATTAATATTAAGCACAGAGTCAATAATAGCGCGCTGTCACTTTAAGAGCCGCACGGATCTAATTTACTGTTACATGAGTATTTTCAGTCATCTGTTTACATTCATTTATTACATAACCGACGAGGGTTTACATGAAAAACCACCAAGCGCCGCATTTTGACACATTTTTGCGTGTATATAATATAACTCATCTTTCATGGTATCTTCAGATTTGAAATATAAACTCATGAGACGTGTGACTTTCAGCCCATTACTTTTCTGGATTGCTCCAGGACTTATGTCATGTATTTTTATATGAAAAAAAAATATGTTTTTTTTTTTTTTCAGCGTGGTACACTTTTTTCTCTATAACTTTTTCTATTTTTGAGCATGATCAACTCTGGATGAGTGTTCCTGTGGCTCAGTGGTAGAGCAAAATCATATCTGTGCCACTTCAACAGTCAGACTTCAGGAAGAAAAGACAACAGAGGAAAGAAGAGACACATCAGATGCAGAAATATGAAAGAAAAGCTTTATTGGAGGATTCAGAGAGAAACAGTGCAGCATCAGAGCCGTGAAATAAGAAGATCAGAGAGAGGTTTATATGTGTGACAGAAGAAACACAGCTGATAGAAGACATGCAAAGAAGAAAAGAGCATCACAGGAATCTAGCATCCATCAGACGAGACCCTGACAACTCACACACACACTATACACACGCACAGACACAGACACACACACGCACGCACGCCGCACATACACACGCGCACACACACACACACACACACACACACACGCGCACACACACACGCGGGTCACATGACCGTGCCACTGTGATTGACAGCTGTGGGGGTCTACTACACGTTTAGCACACACACACACACACACACACACACACGCGCACGCACACACGCGGGTCACATGACCGTGCCGCTGTGATTGACAGCTGTGGGCGGGTCTACTACACGTTTAGCACGTGTGCTGAGACCCCGTGATGCCAGTCTCTCAGCTTGTTGTACTGAGGCCTGACCGCCTCTGGGTCCACTCGGGTCACCCTGACGGTCCAAGGACAGAGACAGACGGGAAACACACCCGTTAGAGCAAAGCAGACAGTAAATGAGGGATAAACCTCAGCACACGCACACAAGTGTGGAAAACAGCTATTCACATATCTAACTCTTAGCTATTAGACTATTAGCTACGGTGGCCGAGAAGTGAAAAACAACGACAAATCAGACAAAGCGGAAAAGGTAGGTATAATTTGAGGCAGCGCCATTGGTTTGGGAATAAATGACTCACCGCTGACTGGACGAGACAGCTGTCAATCAAGATATACAGGAGGGATGACACATACAACAGCAGAGTCGATGTAACACATCAGCTTCAATAGCTCAGATGATAAATCACGCGCCAGTGTGTCTTTTGATGCGATCGACCCCGGTTCAATCCCGCCTTTTGATTTTCTCCCTTTTCAAATCTCGTATCGCATCGTAAAGGCATTTATTTTCAATTAAAAGTTGAAAATAAATAATTGGGTAGGGTTAGGCTAGGTGTAGGGATAGCTTTATTGTTTATTGTAGGTGGCATCAATTTAATAATTTGAATTAAAGTTATAATTTAAACATTGCATACTGTTTAATTCAATACTGAAGTGCAGATAATTGCCACTATTTGCAATAAGTAGTATGCATAGCAGAAAATCATGCTATTTTAACAGTGTAAATAACTGCTATAGCTATTTGACAGAACTATGTCAAATGTGCCATCACTCCCATAGACACTGTATTAGAAACACCCTCATATTAGCGTTAACAAGTTTTATATAATACAGAGTACAGTACATATTTTTAGGCAGCAGCTATTTGCAGTTTGTAAAGTTTGCACCTTTTCCGCTTTGTAGTTGTGTTTTCTGAATTTATTATTATTATTTTTTTAAGATTTGCGTTTGTAATTTGTTATTTTGTTTTAAGAATCGTGATTTGTTTTGCACTTCTCTGCCACCGTAATTAGCTGATATTTGGCCTTATAACGATCCCCATCAGCTGATGTCCAGCAACAACAACAGATAAACGTTTGGCCGTTTCAAATTTACATAACATTGAAGTAATATAATTTAAACAAGTGAATTTTGTATATCTCATAATACAATACTTTACATAAATACTATGTGTGTGTGTGTGTGTTTGTCATTTTTAATTCATATGATTGGTAAACAATTAATATTATAATATATAAATGTCAATATAATTACTATATCATTTTTGTTTCATATGATTTGAAAGCAACTAATATTTGAACAAATACACATTTATAATTGTACAATAATTCACATTGTTTTTAAATAATAAACATTATATTATTTTTGTTTCATATGATTTGCAAACAACTAATTTTCTCTATCTTCTGCTGTTCGATATTAATATTAAGCACAGAGATCAATAATAGCGCACTGTCACTTTAAGAGCCGCACGTATCTAATTTGTTCAAAAATATTTGAACAAATACACATTTATAATTTTTCAATAATTCACATTGTTTTTAAATAAACATTATATTATTTTAAATATTATACATTATATATAGTTTAAATAAACAATTTCAGCCATATTTCGATTCATATTTCACTTTTGCGTATGTATATATATATATAAATACACACACATACACAGAATATATATATAAATATATATTTATATAAATAATATAACATAATATAAATTATATATATATCATATAAATAACACTATATCATATATAATATATTAATATATATATATATATATATATATATATATCAGCTTATATCGAAATATGGCTGAAATTGTGTTTAAAATTAACATAGTACTTTTCTATATATATCATGAAATATCAAAATATTGTTATTTGTTTTTTATTAAGTTTTGTAAATAATTGATATTACTTCACATTATAGAAGACTATTATGTTAATTAATTTGGGTATCATCACTGTTCGATTTGTGTTCTCCGAAGTGATCCGTCTATATAGACATCAGACAGCAAGGCAATAGATTTGGAAAACAGCCCTGATTACCCACAATCCCATCTGATTTCTAACAATGTCCTTGAATGCCAGGAAGGTTTGAGCACAGAGCAGCATCAGAACTTACCTCTTCCCGGGCCGGTTCTCCTGAGCTTGCTCTAGAGGAGAGAAGCGAGAGACACTGAGCTTGAGCTGTAGAGCGGACAGGAGTGTAATGAAGGGCTGGGTGAGTGTGTACCGTTCTCTGTGCCGGTGATCTGCGCTAGCATACGGAAGGAGCGCGACTGAGACGTGCCGGTGCGCGGGTGCCAGTCCTCCGTGTCCTCGATCACACGCTTCTTACTGGCATCACTGAGAGAGGAGACGTGATTCCCCTCCGGCTCCAGCACGGGCTTACGAGCGGTTCTGAAACACACAACACACCGGACAGGACAGACAGACAGGACAGACAGACAGGACAGACAGACAGACAGACAGACAGACAGACAACAGAGAGGAAACACACACACACACACACACACACACACACACACAACACACACACACACACACACACAGGACACAACACACACACACACACACACACACACACACACACACACACACACACACACAGACACACACACACACACACACAAGACGACAGGACACAGACACACACACACACCACACACACACACACACACACACACACACACACACAGAGAAACAGACACACAGATGAAAATGTATTACCATAAACAATGTATTTTGCGACACCACGAAATAAACGATAGAACATAATATGAAACGATAGACTTTTTATTTCGTCCATCCGATATATATCGTCATATCGCACAGCCCTAAAATTTAGTCATTTTATAGTCTTATATAAAAAAATCATGTCTTTGTGGGATCCGATTTGAGGACAAACTTTCTTAGTTTGAAGTCCTTTGAACCTCACAAAGTAGTAAAAACAAGTACACACACACACACACACACACACACACACACACACACACACACACACACACACACACACACACACACACACACACACACACACACACACACACACACACACACACACACACACACACACACACACACACACACACACACACACAATATTATAAATCATAAAAACATCTCTAAACAACCATCCGAGCATCACACACATGATCAACGGTTTACCTGGGAGGAGTCTTTCTACAGGTGAGAGAGGAAAGCACAGAAATCAAGACCAGAGTAAAAAATCACCATATTTCATATTAAGATTATACTTTTTCATATTGTTTCAGATTCTATCATTTCATATTGTTTCTACTTACATAAGAATACTCTGAGGTCCACTATGGAAATAAAAAGTCAAGAAAATATTATATTTTTTCATAATATGATTATTATAGATATTTTTATTATTAGTGCAAATGAAATCATGCAAATTCTGCATGCAAATGTAATTATAAATGTGTCCCATAACTATCAAATATCTCTAAATATGTATTTCTTCCATAAATGTCCTTTTGAATTGATTTGAAAAATACTTTATTAATCCTAACGAGGAGAAATGTCTTGGTCACAGCAGCAATACACTTAAAATACACTAAGTGCTCATATTCACATTAAAAATAAAAATAAAATGATTGTTATTAGTTTAGATTATTTTAATAATCAATGTTAAATTTTAGCATTGAGATAATATTATAGTTCTTATTATTTAGATTTTATGTTTTCATTTTAGTTAGCTTTAGTACTTTAAATAGTTAGCTATAGTTTTTTTATTAATATTAATTATTTATTTTAGTAGTTCCAGTTCAACTAAATGAAAAATTTATATTTCCTAAATAATTTTTACATTTTCCTAAATAAAATTAATATTTCATCTATAAGTTTAAGCTTTTTTTATTTATTTAATTTTATTTCAGTTGTTATATATAAATCTATAGTTATTTTTCTTTTAGTAAATGAAGTTAAACTAAACTAAATAAATGTTCGCTTGCTAACTAGATAAACTAAAATACAGTAAGTTTAAACTTTTCCCTTTTATTTTGTTTCAGTTCATGTTTATTTCATTTTAAGTAAAGAACCGGTTTTGTACGGCTTAGTTTACTAAAAAGTTGCACCGAATAGAATCGTAATTTTTTACAGATCATCCTTTTTTTTACATTTTAATCAAATTTCAGTTGAATTTTAATGAGCATAAAATGCTGAGTGCATCACATTTGTTTGGTCAATGTCAACTATCACCACTAGATGGCTCCACTCTCTCATGAGTTTGACCTGCGCTGGTCTTTCTGATGAGCTGTTCTCTGGGAATCTGCTCTGTAACAATACATGCGAAGGTAAATGTGACCGCTATTTATATACGCTCACAGCCGGGAATAAACACGGACACGCTGACTGACAGCAGCACAATAGAAAGAGCTTCAGGAGCACTAGAGACTGAGGAAGAGATGATTGTGGGTTAGTGATGATCACAGAACACTACAGCATCTAGTACACTAACTTTGTCATGGGCTCCTCCTGTAGAGAGAGACAGAGAGAGAGAGAGAGAGAGAGAGAGAGAGGGTGAAGCGCTTCTGATCACCATCAGACCTCATGCACACATGCACTTCTGACAGAAACCATGCAAACACACTGTGTTCAGAAGCATGCTAATGAAGACTAGTGCATGATAAACCCACTCGCCCTCTCAAACTGATGCTCTATCTGAAGAAAAACTGACGAGAGAGAGAAGCAAAATTGTACAAGATGAGAATTTTCAGAAAATATTAATATATCTAGGATGAATTGCTTTGTTGCATTGCTTATTTTTAAGCCACTTTAGATTAAAATAAAATAAAATAATGCCTATTTTTAGGTCACTTTAAATAAAAGCATTTGATAAATGAGTGAAAATAATAATAATGTTAATTTTATCTATTTTAAGTCACTTTAAGAGCATCTGCTAAATGACTAAAAATAAAATAAAACAATTTTAAAGTCACTTTAAATAAAAGCATCTAATAAATGAGTGAACAATTAAAATGTGA
This sequence comes from Ptychobarbus kaznakovi, assembly GCA_027422405.1. Lineage (NCBI taxonomy): Eukaryota > Metazoa > Chordata > Actinopteri > Cypriniformes > Cyprinidae > Ptychobarbus > Ptychobarbus kaznakovi. The sequence goes on along the minus strand of CM049796.1, from coordinate 436,998 downwards.
ATTTTATCTATTTTTTTAAGTCACTAGCAGCATCTGCTCTAAATGGACTAAAAATAAAAATCTATTTTTAAGTCCCTTTAAATAAAAGCATCTGATAAATTAAAATATTATGAAAATTACATATATTTTCAAGTCACTTTAAAAGCATTTGCTAAATGACTAAAATAAAATAAAAATATAACATCTATTTTTGGAACTGAATAAAAGAATCTGCTAAATAAATGAAATAAAAACGTTCATGTGCAAGTTTCAGGCTTCACACACACAGGCATACTATGACTTCATCAGTGCACACGCACGCACACACACACCCACAACACACTCGCTCCCTTCGCACGCGCGCGCGCGCGCGCACGCGCGCGCACGCACGCGCACGCACGACCACACACCACACACACACACACACACACACACACACACACACACACACACACACACCACCCCACACACACACCACACACCCACCACACACACACACACACACACACACACACACACACACACACACACCCACACACACACACACACACACAACACCACACACCCCACACACACACACACACACACACACACACACACACACACCCACACACACACACACACACACACACACACACACACACACACACACACACACCCCACACACACACACACCACACACACACCACACACACACACACACACACACACACACACACACACACACACACACCACACACACACACACACACACACACACACACACACACACACACACACACACACACACACACACACACAACACACACCACACACACACACACTCGCTCCTTGTGTCCAGCTTTCATGCATGTCTGAAACAAACTCCCAGTGTTTCTGATCCGTCCATACACACAGCACACAGGACGCGTTCCCTCCATCAGCGAGTTAAAGACGTTAATGGAGTGAGAACACGAGTCAAAACTCACTCCGGCTGCTTCTCTCGGGAGACTAATTGCTGGAGTCAGTAAACGCAGCTGGAAACTCTCACCGAGACCGACGGCTAAACACAGTAAATGAGAAGCAGCATCAGATTCACTCACTGCACCAAACACCGGCCTTCACAAACAACAGACAATAATTAACTAAAAAATACTCCACATTTAAATAACTCATAAAAAAAAAAAAATCATACCAATTCAAAAAATTATTTCAAATAAAAACTAAACATTTACTATTAATTTGATTATAAAAATGTAAAATTAAAATAATTAGTCTTTAAAAATTAAAATAATTAAATAAAAATATCAATAAAACACTATCAAGTAGTTAAATAAAAAACAATGCAAACTTTTAATAAATATTTTTAAATAAAAATAATGTGATTAGATCATGAAAAATGACAATTGTAAAATAAAATTATAACAAACTATTTTAAAATAAAAACAATCAAAATAAATCACTAATAATGAAATTACTAAAAAATAAATAAGTTAAAAATAAATCAAAATAAAACACTTACAATTAAAGCAAATAAATTCTAAAAATAAATCAAATTTAAAATAAAAACAAATTGAAATAAAAAATACTGACTATTAACCAGCATCAGAGAACCATGAACATGCCCATGAAGTATTTCTGAATTATGTATTCGCTAACAATCTTCAGGACATATTAGAGATGAAAGAGGTTGGTTTGGGAATCTCTGGTCTTTGGGATGATGTTTCACACAGCCTCAGATCATAATATAATAATATTCACGCTTCATCTGAGCTTCAGAGCGCCCCCGAGGACAGAAGCTCAACCTTAAACACTGATGTTTCCAATCCAGTATCGCACGGGTGAGACTCTTCACGACTCAAATAACACACACATTTGACATTTTTAAGTGCTTTCAATTAAGATTTATATTCCAGCTGAATTCCATGCCCATGGTTTTCAACCAGCTGAGATATCAATAATCTAAGTACCAAAGAGAAAAACTAAATTTGCACAATCCACATTTTCAGTTCAAGGTACACTGCTTTGGAACAGCCTGCCAGTTGAACTGAAAATGCAAACAGAGCTGAAAATTTGTCAAAGAAATTTGAAAAGCAGGTTTGTGAACACTGATGGTCGTACACAGTCTCAGCTTGTTATTTTTATTTCCTTTGTTTGTTTTTGTGATTATTGTCTTACTGTTGTTAAAAAAGCCTAACCAGGGACTGGGGCTGCAAATTAGCCTTTGGCTAGAAGCCTATATGTGGAGCATCGGCTGCTTGATATAGTAGCAATGTTATACTGCATTGTCCCTGTTAAATAAACCAATAAATAAATAATAATACATCAATCTTCTTAAACATATGTAAACGTATGTTGACTGCAACATTGTGACATTAAATAGTTCTGAAAGCTCTGGTTTGTTCTAGCAGCCTGACGCAGTAACACTGATTCCACCAATAAGGTGAGTTTGGGGCGGGGCTTCCTGTCTGTCTGACCAATAGAATGCTTCTTTCCACTTCCAATTCAGTGTGGTGCAGAAATTACCTTTATGACATTTCTAAACTATTCCCAATGTATAACTTATGAACTAATAATCTGCAATGTTTATTAGTAATGTTAATGTGTTTAATAAAAGTAAAAATAAAATAAATAGCTTTTAAATAAAAAAATGATTCGTGTGCAAATAAATCATAATGATTTACATTTTCTATTTAGCAAAATACTTATTAAAAAAATATTTTAATTGAATATTACTACTAAGATAAATACTTAATTTTGAATTAGAATTAATAATTAAATAATTAACTTAATTAAAATTAAATAATAATAATAATGATGATATAATAATAATTATAAATAATAATAATAACAACAACAACAAAAACATTTTAAATATTTTTTTTATAATAATAATAATATTTTTTTTCTGGGTCCATGGTTATTATAGTTAACTAAAACTAAAACCATAAACACTTAAACTGACATACAGTATATTAAAAATATATATTTTGTTATGATTTTTACTGAATTTTTTACTGATTTTAGTTCAGTTTAGTTTATTTATCAACATTTCTCTTTTACATTTACAGTAGTTTAATTTGATACTAAAATGTCACTAAAATTACTAAAACAAAAAAAAAATTCAAATGAAAACAGACATTAAAACATATAAAAATCGAAATATGAATAAAACTATAAACAGTCTCTTGGTTTTATCTCAATTAGACTAAAATAACAGCTCAATTAGCAGAGATGATTTTCTGTGTTAATAGAGAGCGTCACAAATAACCCTCTGAGAACAGCCAGGAAACAGAAGTATGGAGGACAGGAAGTAGATTCTGGTCGGTGGAAGCCCCACCTACCCGTTGTGCTGTTCCCCATTGGCTTTGCTCTCCAGCAGGCCACGCCTCTGACCCAAGGTCACCTCACACACGTTCTGATTGGAGTAGAGGTTGATGGGCGTGTTATAGACGGACGAATGCGGGGCGGCGGGGGCCGGGGGCGGAGCCATCACTCTCGCCGGGGAGGAGGAGCCAGAGGAGGATGTGGAGGAGGAGTTAGCGAAGGGGGAGTGGCCAGGCTGCTGGGACGGAGCGGCTGGGGTGAAGGCAGACGAGGCGGAGGGGATGGAGGCTTTGGGACTAACCGATCGGACCGTGTTCGTCGCTCCGCCGCCGAAGGGCCGAGCAGTCTTATTATAAGCGATGCTAGCGGGGCCGGTGGAGGCTTGGCTGATGGGTACCGGCTTTATGATCTCCTGCGGTTCCTCCTACAGAAGTGATGAAACACATGCAACACATGCTCACGTCACACGGCACACGCATGCAGGAGTCCCTCGTTACAGTCCCTCGTTACAGCCCTAAAGAACAGCCTTGCATCGCTAATTGATTACAGGACGTTTCCTTTCACATTAACTCAAGCCATAAAAGAACATTTCGTTACTTGAAATACAATAAATACAATTTAAATACATTGTTTTAAACTAGTTTCACATTTTCATTTAGTTCATGTTTATGTACTAAAATAATTAAAACTGAAATTTAAAAATTATAACTATTATATGAAATAAAATTAAGTATATATATTATATTAAATAAAATTAAAATCTTATAATACAATTTAAAAATATATATATGTGGACATAAAAACTTATAAAAATACAATTAATAATTTTTCATAAAATATTAAAATAAAAACTAATTCAAAACATTAATAAAAGCTATAATTGTCACAGATTTGCTAATGAATCATGAATGAATTAAGTTATTATTATTTCAATTAAATTTATATAAATAATTTCCAAGCCTTGTTATTTTAGCATCACTGAGATACTATTATAGTGTTTATAATTTTTTTTAATTTTCATTTCTATTGTATTTATTTTGTTTTTAATTAAATTTTAGTTCATGTTTAAGTAATTTTGTTGTATTTTTGTCACGTTAATTAGTTTATTTTTTAAATATATGTATGCTGTTTTTATTCATTATCTGTGAATCAATGTTATTTAATATTGTATTATAGTTTTTATTAAATACTTTGAATTTAGTTTCCATTGTAATTTTATATTAAAGTTGTGATTTTTTATTTTGGTCTATATTTTTCCGTTTTTATTTCAGTTTTAGTTATTTTAGTAGATCAAGTTAAACTAAATGAAACTGCTTGAATTGAAATAAGGTTTTGTAATATTTTATTGTATTTCAGCACATATTCTTTTTGTTTTTTGCTCTGGTTAACTATAATAAATGAGACGGTATAATTGAAATATTCTCCTCCTAACGAACTGTAACGAGGGGGGGCAGAATCCCTCACACAGCTTCAGTGTCATGCAGCATGCGTGTCCTCGCCAGGCGTGAAGCAACGCCTCAAATCTCATTATCTACCCGACGAGACATTTGATTGGCTGCCTCATTTATATCCTGCCCCAATGCACAGGGAGGCCCCGCCCACAGTGAAATCTAATTGGTCCAAACATCACCACACATTAAAATACGCTCCTAACAGCTGTGACTTGTTATTTCAAACAGCATTTCTTTTTTGTCTTACTTTTTATTAGGAAAAGGCTATACATGATTTAAGCAAACCTAATCATATTTAATACCTAAGCCTATTTAATGTGCATATGTCAGATTATATTTTGATATAAAAAACTATTTTTTTGTTGTCATCAGCTTCATAATGCCTGTACACCATTAAAAAGGCATTTATAGTGAGATTTAAACATTTAACATGCACACTTTGCAATATATATACAATATAATTGCAACATAATAGATAATTTGTTTTCATATGAAGCTAATTATAAAGACTACAGACTAAATCCAAACCTGCCCTGAAGGGAAAATAATTAAATTAAAGAAAAAAAAATCAACAATTATTAATTTCTTAAATTAAAAACTATATAATATATAACGACAAAAAAAAAGGCTTAATCACGAGTTACTTTTTGGTAATTATTAGCACTTTGTTGTACATTTAAACACTTATTTTAAATTTTTTTCACATTTTACTGCAATATTATCTGATGTTATAAATGTCAGGTTGCGCCTGGTTAGGACACGCATTACATATAACTATACAGTCTGAAGTTGACGTACCTTCGGAGTCTCTGTTTTAGTGATACTGGAAGACCTGCGAAGACAAAGCAGACGATTAACATAAGACCTCATGATCGACAACAATCACCTGCTGACTGAATAAAAGTCAATGTGGAAATAATGTCCCAAGTTTGACTGAGAGAAGCTCATATCTGTGTGTGTGTGCGAGTGTGTGTCTGTGTGTGCGCGTGTGTGTCTGTGTCCATGCGTGCGCGAGTGTGTGTGTGTGTGTGTGTGTGTGTGTCTGTGTGTGTGTGTGTCTGTGTGTGTGTGTGCGTGTCTGTGTGTGTGTGTGCGAGTGTGTGTGTGTGCGTGTGTGTGTGTGTGTGTGTGTGTGCGAGTGCGATTGAGTGTGTGTGTGTGTGTGTGTGTGTATGTGTGTATGTGTGCGAGTGCGATTGAGTGTGTGTGCATGTGTGTGTGTGTGCGAGTGCGATTGAGTGTGTGTGTGTGTGTGTGTGTGTGTGTGTGTGTGTGTGTGTGTGCGCGAGTGCTATTGAGTGTGTGTGCGTGTGTGTGTGCGAGTGCGATTGAGTGTGTGTGTGTGCGAGTGAGTGTGCGTGCGTGCGTGCGTGCGAGTGAGTGTGTGTGCGATTGATTGAGTGTGTGTGTGTGTGTGTGCGATTGAGTGTGTGTGCGAGTGAGAGTGTGTGTGTGTGTGTGTGTGTGTCTGTATGTGTGTGTAATATAGTTTGAATAACGACTCTATTTTGGCTACCATTCAAACAAACAGCACCTTCTACTGTACGCTACATTACACGGCCATAAATAAAGCAGAGCAGAGAGCAAACTATGGCACTCAATCCCAGCATCCCCTGTTCAGCGCTGCCAAGAGCCGAAGGCCGCGCAGGAATAACTACACAAACTGTCTTCACACCATAAAACAACGAGTTCAGACTCTGACGAGCTGCAATCACTGAGAGAAAAACATGCTGTAGTGTCTGAGGAGATTCCCAGACCAATCTTTGGGCTCTGAGGAGACTCAAACACGCATGTTTAGCTCTCCACGTCTAGTTTATATCAAGCTTGAGGAAAAACGAATGGGAGAAATCACTGCACAAAGCACATTTCCATTAAAACAGATTAAAAAGTCTTCTTATTGGCAAAATGCATCACGTCTTGACTTTATAACACACTAGAAAATAATGTAATCCAAAGCTTATACATGAGAAACTGAAAATAAATAAATGTAAACAAACATACGTGTGTAACTAGTTGCACTAACCTCAAAAACAATTTTTTTTAGCTGGATTTAATATGTAAATTATTGGATTTAATTAGAATTATTAGTGATGTGACTGTGCCGTTTCCTTTACATTATAATGCGTTATATCATTGTTTTCTTTTTATCCTAATTTATATATTAAGATCAAATTAACTTAGCCCATGAAATAACCGTCTAAGGACTGAGGCAGAGTTAACATTGACAGATCACAGATTTAATTCATGAGTTTATGTTTGATTTATTTGAGTTATTTTAGTGGCACCGACACAAATGAATGACTTTGACAATGGCCATTATTTCAATACAATAATTAAAACAAGGAACCAGATGTGAAACCAGCAGCTGTAATTAATCACTGCACTTTGGAAGGTGTTATTAATTTTTATGACCACTAGATATTCTTCTGTTTTAGTTTTTATAACCAATTATTACGATGTGTAAGTTGTTGTTTGTTAGCATGTGTTCTTTATTTAGGATTACTGATAAACTACTGCCGTTTGATTTGTTATCTATTTTAATTTTAGATCTATTATGTATGAATTAATTATGTCTTTATAGGTATTTTCTTTAGTTTTAGTTTTAATAAATCAGAGTTATTTTAGTAACGTTACTTCAACATACTACATGGAAATTAAATTATATATATATATATATATATATATATATATATGGGCTTAGTGTCATGTTAGAATCATTTTTATACTCATACCTTTTGTTGTTTTAATATTTTGAATCATTTTTAGCTTTATTTTTTGTTTTCATTTAGATAGTTTTGAAATGTTGTTGTATGCATTTGTCATTTTATTTAATTTCTACATTTTCTAAAATGTGTATATATAGTATTTATAGACTTTTAACTTATAGTTTTAGTTATTTGTAAGTCGCTTTGGATAAAAGCGTCCGCTAAATGACTAAAAATAGTAAAGTAAAAAAAAAAAAAGATGGACACCGCATGAACCGTTTTAATTAGCTTCGAGTAATTAACCTTTTTCTGATAGATTTGGGTTTAAAGCTTCGCTTCGCCATCACTAAGAATTATTGGATAAAAGCATCTGACGAATGAACATGAAAAATGCACATGTAAAATAAAAAAAGGAATAAAAGAACAAAAAAATACATAAGAATAAAGTAAAATAAATACTTTTATCCATCAAGCATGCATTAAATTGATCAGAAGTGACAGCAAAGGCATTTATAATGTCACAAATATTAATATTTTAAATAAATGCTGTTCTTTTGGACTTTCTATTCATCTGTGAATCCTGAAAAATAAAATGCATCAGTTTCCATAAAAATATTGTGCAGCACGACTGTTTTCAACATTGATAATAATCAGAAATGTTTCTTGAGCAGCATATTATTATGATTTCTGAACATCACGTGACACTGAAGACTGGAGTAATGATGCTGAAAATACACAGAAATAAATTACAATTTAACAGATATTCACATAGAAAACATCTATTTTAAATTCTAATAATATTTCACTATTTTCCGATTTTTATTGTATTTTTAATCAAATAAATGCAGCCTTGATGAGCAGAAGAGACTTTAAGGAGAATCCGATCAGATTGATAAAAATAAATCAGAAAGGTTTGATTAAAAATGCCAAATAAATATACATGAAAAGCCTAAATAGACAAACGCAGCCGTGTGATGAATTAAATACACGAAGCGTGTCTATCTCAGCCACTTTATCATCAATGTGCCGCGAACACAATCTGAGATATGACTGTGTCAACAAACCTCCGGTCAAAGTGCATCAGGGTTTGTGCATTTGGCTTTCCACAAACCCACGGACATACTTTAGTTCTCATTTATGAGCCGATTCTCATCACACCGTCTAGACGGCTTCTTTTGTCCTCATTAATCAGCATCAACATTCCTCGTAAATAACCTCCGTCCTCGAGCAGGCGACAAACAAGCCACACTTCCAGACTCGGCGAATCCGTTCAATCGCTTCCATATTAGGAAGGCCGAGCGGTTCTTTAGTGCCCGACGGTGCTGCTCATAACAGGGGTCACGGTGGAGCTCAGACGGAGCAATAATCAGCACTCAAGGGGACAAACGAGAACAATGGAAGCAGATGGTGAGGAAGCGGCTCGGATCGACTACAGATCCTGTCTGTAAAGAACCATCCTGTCCTTAGTTTATGCAAAATGTGTGTGTGTGTGTGTGTGTGTGTGAGTGTGTGTGTGTGTGTGTGTGTGTGTGTGTGTGTGTGAGTGAGTGAGTGAGTGTGTGAGTGAGTGAGTGAGTGAGTGAGTGAGTGAGTGAGTGAGTGAGTGAGTGAGTGAGTGAGTGTGTGAGTGAGTGAGTGAGTGAGTGAGTGAGTGAGTGAGTGAGTGAGTGTGTGTGTGTGTGTGAGTGTGAGTGTGTGTGTGTGTGTGTGTGTGTGTGTGTGTGTGTGTGTGTGTGTGTGGTGTGTGTGTGTGTGTGTGTGTGTGTGTGTGTGTGTGTGTGAGAGTGAGTGTGAGTGTGTGTGTGTGTGTGTGTGTGTGTGTGTGTGTGTGTGTGTGTGTGTGTGTGTGTGTGTGTGTGTGTGTGTGTGTGTGAGAATTCATGTAGTGTGTGTCTGTGTGTGCGAGTGTGTGTCTGTGTGAGTGCGAGTGCGAGTGTGTGTGTGCGTGTCTGTGTGTGCGTTGTGTGTGTGTGTGTTATACTGTGTGTAGTGTGTCTGTGTGTGCGAGTGTGTCTCTCTGTGTGTGTGTGTGTGTGTGTGTGTGTGTGTGTGTGTGTGTGTGTGTGTGTGTGTGTGTCTCTGTGTGAGTGTGTCTCTGTGTGAGTGTGTCTCTGTGTGAGTGTGCGTGCGTGCATGTGTGTGCGTGCTTTACCTCCGCAGCGAGAGGTTCAGGTTTCCCGTACAGGCTTTGATTTTATTCTGGGCTTCCAGGTGTGTCATTCGCTCTGTGGCGATGCCATCGATAGACAGCACAACGTCCCCGACGCTAATCTTGGCCTTCGCTGCCTTTCCTCCATCAGTCAGCTGCATCAAACACAAACACACACCGTTCAGAGACGCACATAACAGCCGCGGTCTTCATATGCAACAATACAAATCACACACATCAGATTCACTGACAATCATCCCTTCCACCGAGTCCGTGAGCTCAAGCGGACTCGACACCAGTCAATCATTTAGAGAGGTTCTGTGAAGCAGATTCATTCAGAAACCAGATGTGATCATGAACTCAGAGATCAGTGACTAGAGACTTCAATGTCTCACTCAAATCCAGTACGTTAAAGACTTAAAATACCTTTATCATGCTTTGGTGTCCTTTTCTGAAATGACTGACACAATATTATTTACACATTATTATAGTATTTACTCGGGGTGTAGCAATTCATCGATATGGATCGATATGATGAATGACGATACGATGCATCGATGCCACGAGTAAAATATCGATATCTGTATTTACCTTTATTTTGGCACCGTCCACATAATGTCCGTCTATGTAGTACATAGTCTATGTACACACACACACACACACACACACACACACACACACACACACACACACACACACACACACACACACACACACACACGATGCACATATACATACACACACACACACACACACACACACACACACACACACACACACACACACACACACACACACACACACACACACACACACACACACACACACACACTCTCTCTCTCTCTCACACACACTCTCTCTCTCTCTCTCACACACACACACACACAGACTCACTCAGACATGCATGCACGCACACACACACATACACGAGCACACACGACGCACATATACATACACACACACTCACGTACGCACTGTTTTTCACGATGCAACACACTTTGATGTCAAAATGGGAGACATGTAAAACATCTCGATGTGTGCTCAACAGATGATGATGCGGTCAAAACATCCGGCCTTCAAAAGATCAAACCCTCCACAAAAGCTGAAGATCAAAGAGTGACCGATGCACCGGCTGACCTTTGACCCAAACTCAGGCGAGTCAGTGAAGTGATGCACATGCTTTGATGTGTGCGACGCTGATGAAATACTAGCTTCAGGAGACGAGAGCCCAGATGGAGCCCGTGATTTATTAGAGCTGTAACTCTGCTGCAGGAGCTGTTCTTCTTTTCAGATCAGACCCGACGGCCAATTAGAAACCAGCCTCGCTCGTTAGTACTGGCTTCAGATCTTCTCTGGGCTAATAAACAACCAGATACCTTACCAGATAACTACCGGAAAAGCCTTACGCGGATGATTTACACAAAAGGTTACACAAAAATTGTTTATTTTAAACAAAAATTTTTTTTTTATATAAATGTAAAAAAAAAATTTTTTAACATTTCGATACATTTTACATGCATTTATTTTTATAATTTATTTTACATTTAATGCAGGATTTTACAAATCAGAAACTGGTGGATTTATGTTAAATTTAATTTTAATTAAATTTTGTAATCTTTAAAAGTCAAAATGAGTCCAAGCGTAAAATTCTCTTCAGTTCAGAAGTGATTTATTCAAGCAGCAGGAACTGCAAAACTTCCCATTCCCGCCGAGAGCACCTCTGGGAGTCTGACGGGGGGGGGTCACACACACTTATCAGAGTCATTAGGTTAACGACACAAGATCATGACGAGGTCCCACAGCAGGCCCAGCAGTCATAAACTAAACCTCAGCCTCATAACCCCTCGCAGCTCGCCTTCAAATGCTTTCATAGACATATTAATAGCAACATTTTTAAAATGAAAGATTAACACGTTTATGCTATCACGAGTTATGATATGTGTGACTGGAGGAACTTTTCCATATTTTCACACTTAAAACTAGTTTTACTTACATAACTGTGGAGAGAGCGAGCAGCACCAAGTTCCTGGGTGTACACATCACAGAGGACCTCTCCTGGACCAACAACACTGCAGCACTAGCCAAGAAAGCACAACAGCGTCTCTACTTCCTCCGCAAACTCAGAAGAGCCAGAGCCCCGACCCCCATCATGTGCACCTTCTACAGAGGCACCATCGAGAGCATCCTGACTAGCTGCATCACTGTGTGGTATGGTGCCTGCAACGCGTCCTGCCGCAAGTCCCTTCAACGGATAGTGAGAGCAGCTGAGAAGATCGTTGGTGTCTCTCTCCCCTCCCTCCAGGACATCTACAGCACCCGTCTCACCCGCAAAGCCCTCAGCATTGCAGGTGATACCACCCACCCAACACACAGCTTCTTCAGTCTGCTACCATCAGGGAGGAGACTGCGGAGTCTCCAGGCCAGGACCAACAGACTGAAGGACAGCTTCATCCACCAGGCTGTCAGGAAGCTGAACTCCCTCCCGTCCTTGCCCCCCCTCCCCTCTCTTACACCACGCACCACTGAACTCTGACCCCCCCCCCCCCACACACACACACACACCACACCCACCCCCCCCCCCCCACGCACACACACACACACTGTGACAAGCACCAGTCACTTTGTACAGCATTGGACTGACCTCATTTAACTACCTCTTCTGACAGTCTGAATAAAGACTGCTCTCTCGTCACTTTAATAAAATAGACTTAATAAGCTCTTTGCACTACACCATCCATATTCTGCACTGTGTGTATTTCACTGGTTTGCACTATTTACCATGTGCCTTATGCCACTTATCTATTTTTTATTATTATTATTATTATTATTTTATTTGTATTTTTTTTCTACATGTCCTTATTTGTATATTTGTGCGTTCTACTGTAAGTGTTTAGTGTTATCTGTATGCACCAGGGAGTAAGAGAGTAACGCAATTTCAATTCTCTGTATGTATGTACGGTACATGTGGTAGAATTGACAATAAAGCTGACTTTGACTTTTTTGACTTTGATAATGTGAGCATATATGTGATGCTGGAGACAGTCATAAGCAGCACAGCTATATTTATAGCAATATCCAACAATATACTGTTTGGGTCAAAATTATTGATTTTTATTTTATGACAAAAATCATTAGATATTAAGATCATGTTCCATGATGTAAATTTCCTACCGTAAATATATCAAAACTTAATTTTTGATTATTAATATGCATTGCTAAGAACTTAATTTGAACAACTTTAAAGATGATTTTCTCAATATTTAGATTTTTTTTGCACCCTTTATGCATAAATCTCAATTTTGAAAAATATGACTGGTTTTGTGGTCCATATTATAGACATTCTATGAGGATATAAATACAAAAATGTATTCATAAACTAAGGCTGTCAGTCGAAACTTTTAAACTTAATTAATCACAAACTAAAATACCGCCAAAAGATCATTTAAAGCTATTATTGTGTTAAATGTTCAGATTACAACAGCCTAAGAAAGTTTGAAACATAAAATATGATAATTTGATAAACATTTGAGTATTTTTTGTTCATGCAATGAAAGTCACTGGTGACCAAATCAGCTTAATTACCAACAGTCTTCAAAATACCTTCTTTCATGTTGTGCAAAAGTAGTACGTCAACATGAGGGTGATTAAATGACAATTTATTAAATCCTTTATTTTTGGTGAACTATGTTTTTGGGGGTTTTTTATACATGAAATTATACTCTTAATAAGAGACTAATACTACCAGCAGATGGTGGTAAATGTGGTTCATTCGATTCATTCATATTATTATTAACATTTCATTATATTACATATTGATAAAACAAATATTGTGTGACAGCTGTGCAGTTTTGATGAAAGGTTAAGAATAAAGTGCACAGCTTCACATTCACACGGAGCACAGAAAGAAGGTAAACAGGGTCTGTTCTGACGTCATGCTGACCTTGTTACGAATCAAACAGAACAAATCTACTTTGTTTGATATAAAGTGAAGCCGAATGCTCCTCATTACATGTGTTTGGCAGATGAGCAGCTCTAGAAAGCCTAGCGGAGATGTTTGTTCTCTTAGCAGCACAGAGACGCTGGTTTAACGCCGGCTAGTAAACGCTAATGAACGGTTGCTCCGCTACGACACTGAAGCACTGCGGCCAATCTCCTTTTATAGCCGGCTGAGGGTATCATGGGCCACATCACACACACACAGACACACACAGTCACACACACAGACAGAGACAGAGACACACACACAGTCACACACAGGGACACACACACACACAGACAGAGACAGAGACACACACACACACACACACAGGACACGGACACAGACATGGACACACACACACACACACACACACACACACACATCAGAGAACCAGGCTGGCAGCACAATGACACAACATCCACAAAACAGCCAAGCAATCCCAGCAACCAGCAGACTGCTGTGACATATACAAGCCTTCATCTAAAACTTCATCTAACCCACTAAAAATAGTTGCTTCTCAATTTAAACCAGAAAGGAGGCAGAAATGAAGGCTATGATGAGAGAACCGCACGTAACGCTGTTTACCGCTGGAGAAAAACACCAACCATGTGAAGCATTATAAGTATGGTGGTACAAATAATTACAGAGAAGCAGTTCAGAGTAACTGATAAGAAATAAGACATGCACACCACATGCTGTGATCTGGACAGGAGTTATATTAAAACATAAAATATTGTATTTTTGTATATAGGGATGTAACTATTAACCGCAAGCCGGTTGAAAATCAATTAAAACGTGACGATTCAAATCGGTTGAGATGCTAAACGAATCACGATTCAATTAGTGGAAGAATTTATATGAATGCATGTCTGAAGAGAACTTACTGTCTTTAGATAAATTAAGATGCTATTTTTTTATTTTCATTTTGCCTCTGTATAATGTATACTAAAGTTCATAAGAGCAGCGCTGCTTTGTTTACAGCGGTAACCAAGGAAACACTGTATCATTGCTGTTCATAAGTGCAGCGCTGCTTTGTTTACAGCGGTAACCAAGGAAACACTGTATCATTGCTGTTCATAAGTGCATCGCTGCTTTGTTTACAGCAGTAACCAAGGAAACGCTGTATCATTGCTGTTCATAAGAGCAGCCCTGCTTTGTTTACAGCGGTAACCAAGGAAACACTGTATCATTGCTGTTCATAAGAGCAGCGCTGCTTTGTTTACAGCGGTAACCAAGGAAACGCTGTATCATTGCTGTTCATAAGAGCAGCCCTGCTTTGTTTACAGCGGTAACCAAGGAAACGCTGTATCATTGCTGTTCATAAGAGCAGCCCTGCTGTTTACAGCGGTAACCAAGGAAACGCTGTATCATTGCTGTTCATAAGAGCAGCCCTGCTTTGTTTACAGCGGTAACCAAGGAAACACTGTATCATTGCTGTTCATAAGAGCAGCCCTGCTTTGTTTACAGCGGTAACCAAGGAAACGCTGTATCATTGCTGTTCATAAGTGCAGCGCTGCTTTGTTTACAGCGGTAACCAAGGAAATGCTGTATCATTGCTGTTCATAAGAGCAGCCCTGCTTTGTTTACAGCGGTAACCAAGGAAACACTGTATCATTGCTGTTCATAAGTGCAGCGCTGCTTTGTTTACAGCGGTAACCAAGGAAACGCTATATCATTGCTGTTCATAAGAGCAGCCCTGCTTTGTTTACAGCGGTAACCAAGGATATATACTCTATATACACTATACAGTATATACTATAGTATTAATCTCGATATCCAAACAATAAAGAGTCACAAATGCAAGATACAAACTCAGACTTGCGAGGAAAGAAAGTCACAATTACCTTTTTCATTTTTACTCACAGCAGAAACAAAAAATTAAAATGACAAAATTAAAAAGGTCAGTTTATATCTCGCAATTATAAGCACAGTGATACAAATGATTACAGAGAAGCAGTTCAGCGTAATTGATGAAGGGAAAAACACCACAGTTATGATAAACCACACAGAATAAGACCACACTCATTTCAGTTCGGACGTGGACGACGGCCATAGAGATGTCTAATGATACCCCCCCCCGCCCCATCATTAACCACTCTCTCTGTGAAGCGTGTTTGATCAACAATACATCAAAACCTCATCCGTGAATCCACCGTCGGTTCAGAAGCATGCTGGTGTCATCAAAACAAAGCCCAAGGGAAGTTTCCATTCCTCTTTATACCATTAACAATAGCGATCTAATTAAAAACACCGCATTGACTGACTGACATTTGTGTTCGGCACAGATACGATCAGCCAGCTGCGTTAATGACTTATAAAACATTAAATGCACTGACTGCTTTAAATCGCCTTAAACCGTTATTTCTGGTAATAATACTCAATTTTGGCATCCAGATTTGTGCATTTTATGAGACACTTGTCACCAAACTAAGGTTAAGACTCCTCTTTAAACGGTGTAAAGATAATATTTGAATGTTAAACGTAGAGCGGCGGCTGCTTTTCCTCCATTCATCATCTTTATCGAGAGCTGAAACCGTGCCGATTAGTTAATGCTGCTGTCAGCGCATCGAGACCACACTCATCGGGGAAAGTTCACTGACTCCTGAAGCAAACCAGCAGCGGGGGGGCTTCATTCTGAGCGGCTGGATGAATGGAGCAGCTTGTGCACGGCACATTTAGACTCAGACGTGGAGTCACGGAGCTCGTTAAGGTACTTTGAGGTCTCTTTAAAGGCCTTGTATGGATCTGGGAGATTTCTCTCGCCGTGTCAAACATTCCCGGAGCGTTTCGGGACAAACCAAGTGACACGAGACGTGCTGCAGATGAACCTCACGGAGACGAGCATCAGGATCATTCACTCAAACACAAGCAGGCTCTCGTTAACGTTCCTCACGAGTCTCAGCTCCGCTTCCACGGCAACAACACAAACAAAACACAGCATTCCGACGCCTGCCCCGGAAACTACACTCGCTTCCAGCAGACCATAGAAACACACCAACAGTACTTCTGTCCACTCGTGTGGGTTTGCACGATAACGCTGGATTTACTCTGCATGCTACGAGCGGAGATCACATGGACAGCGAACTGTTGCTCTCTGTATCTACTGTTAGTAAGCAATTCATTAATAGCACATTCAAAAGTAATATCCAAGACATATCAGAGAGAAAAACACACACCAATACAATTAGTGTCACCATTTATTTGCTTTTGTTAAATTTGCTGATTGATCATATTTTGATTATTGCTAAAATTATTATAAATTAAATTAATAATAAATAAAATAAAATAAAGCAAATTAAACAGCAAAAATACAAATAAATAACATTTAAAATAAATTTTATTAAATTAAACTAAAATGAAATGAAATAACAGCAAATAAAATGAAATTAAAATGTAAATATAAATAACATAGAAATAGATGAAGTTACAAAATAACAACTAAATAAAACAAGAAATACAAAACAATAACATTTTAAATGAGTAAATAAAAAACTAAACTAAACTAAATAAAGCAATAAAACTAAAAAGTATAATATAAAATAAAATGAATCAATATATAAATATAAACAAAATATAGAAAAATACAAATGTATAAAATTAAATAAAAAAACAAGAAATATAAAATTAAATTTAAAAATGTAAAATATATATTTTTTAAATATTTTTTTTAAATAAAAGATTGTTCCTAAAACTCTATTGTACTCGTTTACTCCATCTGCACTTCTGCTGTGGGCAATGCTTTTGTTGCACAAACAAAGCACTAAACTAAAGCGGAGAGTGTTACAGCTATTTAGTTACATAAAAACAAGCTAAATATGTCAATATTAAAGTAATATACAATTATATTGTGACGTGCAATAATCAAAATCTGGTCTGAAGGATTTTTACTGAGCTTCCTATGAAGTTACTAGTCAATATGAATCCGTATTATCCACATGAGCATGAAAACGGGATATTATCAGATGTGCAAAATAAACACCTGAACTTTAATCCAGAACAAACAGCCTTTAAAGTCCCATCTGTGAGCCGTCATATTCTCCTTTAGTTTGTTTTCAGCAATGATTTGACCGCACGAGGAGTCAGAGAGATTGGCATACGGCCTTGAAAATCAACGTCTATATCATTTATGCATCGTTTAATGAAACACAGGGCACTTTAGGAGTCAGCCAAAGAGCTAAAAGCAAAAAAAGCATTAATCATTGGAAATGCCAAACCCATTTTCTGTCATGAATCTAGCTTTTGTGCATTTCGACTGAATACAGTGGTCGATTTTAATATTTTAATCCATCAAGTTTGCCACACAATTACTAGATATTAAACCAGAATATTTAAACGCTGCATTTAATAAGGAATGCATTCAAGATATAATTAATCAGGACATGATGCATTTGTTTTTTTGCACTAAATAAGTGTTTGTTCTGGTGCTGAAAATAGTCCATGTGGTTTCTGTGAATGCCGCTTTAATAATTGAGCTCGATGTTCTTGCTCCCAAAAATGACACGTTAGAAAGTGCCACAAAACATCTCCGCGCTCTCGAGTCGAAGCCGCAGCGCTTTTGTTGACTTTCATGCGCCGAAAGCCGCCGTAACCTTTCTCTGGAAATATTCTGAGCCTCGACCACCATCCAACAACTCCTGACAACACGCCCAGACAGACTGCAAAACCCTGGACCGAGACACAACCGGAGCAGGACATGCACGGTTCAGACTGAGCGGGAAACGATTCTACAGCAGGAGATGGTAAAGTGGATGATTTATGCAGCCAAGGCCTCCAAAAAACACCATTAAAGTGGGCCATTCAACTGTTTACATTTACATTTATGCATTTAGCAGACGCTTTTATCCAAAGCGACTTACAGTGCATTCAGGCTATACATATTTTTTGTCAGTACATGTGTTCCCTGGGAATCGAACCCACGACCTTTGCACTGCCAACGCAATGCTCTACCACTGAGCCACAGGAACACTCTGTTTAGGAGTCATACGATAGCTCGAGGAACTCAAAACCCAAACCTCATTCACACATAATTAGAGCTCGTACCAAGTTTGAACATTTGTGACCACTAATGTGACTCCGGAGCATAAAAGCAGTCTTAAGTCGCTGGGGGTATATTTGTAGCAATAGCCAACAATACAGAAAGACAGAACGACAGACAGACCGACAGACAGATCGACCGACCGACCGACCGACCGACCGAGCAGCCCTAATATGGGTTTCAAACAACTTAATGATAGTAAATTACTTTGGTCATGACTTTGGTCATTTTGGGGTTGAACTTCTCTTTTAATGTGCATAGCCTACTTTAAAACATTTAATCGAGGTATCTGAACCGTCCTCTTAGTCGAGACCACAACCACTACTTCAAACCAAAACCCTTCATGGAATCCTTGAGCTATTCGTCAAAGCCGTTAGCCAAGCTCTGTCTCTGGAAACCTGAGGCTGATGAAGCCCAATGGAAAGCATTCATCTCCCTGCTCTCTCAAACGCCTCCTGCTTATGTAACGCTGGATTATTGTTATGGAATCTCGTCCTGCTCTTACCTCACACACACACACACACACACACACATCATACGGCATGTTCACATGCTACAAAAGCATTCCAGGCCTTCCTGTGCACGAGGAGCAGCGGTGAGGTTAAAGCAGCGCCATCAGGGAATAATACAGCGCTCAACTCGGGCTAAAATTAGAGCGTATTTGTTGAGTGCGAGTCTCAAATGTCAAGCTGACAGAAAGCAGACAGCTTTGTGAGGTTCAGGGCTGAGTGGAGGAGCGCTAGTGATGGACGAACGGCGAGACTGAACCAAAGTTCAGCAGATGAAACCCAAGAAGAAGTCTCTGTTCCCATCTGGTGCTGTAATTAACGACACACAACAGAGTCACGAAACGCCAGTCTCGTTACCAGAAACAGAGCACGAGGACGATTGGAAAGACAGGAGCAAACTTCACAAACACCTACTGTTTCCGTTCCTCTGATAGATGCACTAATGTGCTGCCTTGTTGTCTACAGAGTACACAGGCAGCAGTCTTCCAAGGGAGCATCTTAAGAGAAACAAAACCACATAATGATATTTATATTTATGTGATAAATATAATGATTACTGATCATTTTTAATTAGACTGAATTAATGTGAATTGGACAATTTGCCAGGGCTATTATAGTTAAATAGCTAAAACTATAAAAAAAAAAATATTTGCTTGAAAAATTAATGTAAACTGGAATAAATAAACAAATAAAAAGATTAAATATATATATATAAATCATCTAAATTGATTTTTTTGTTTTAGTTTAACCTATTTTTTTTAAATAAATTAAAATATTTAATTAATAATATATTTTATTAATTATATTAAATGTAGTTTGTAACATAATTAAAAACGAATCGACTAAAACTATTAAAAAAAGTTAAATAACCGCAGCTGTCTCCCTTCAAGCCTTAACCACAAATCAGATCAGACTGATCACACAATGGTGTGTTCCGCGCTTGAAATTAAACACTTCATTTCGTGCTTTAAGTAAATATGAAAAGACGATCGGTTCACGTGTTTGAATTGAGGAAATACGGTGATCTGTCACGACACTAGAAGAGTCACAAAACAGTATTTACTAAAAATGACTGAATTAAAAAGCGGAGAGTCTTGAGATCTCGTTTCGTATCAGAAGTAACCTGCTCCGTCTTCTCTGTCGACGTGTTGTCTGTCTCCTCTTTGCTCTGTGATGTTCTTCACTGCGTGTAGTAAGCATAGACTGTAGAAACATGGACGTAGTGTCCGTCACCCGTCGGTTTCTGAAGAGCATTTTTAAAGCTCAAAGTGGGCGGAGCCATCTTGGCAGCGCGTCACTCCCGGATAATCGAAAATGGGCAAAAAGGCGGGATGTGGGTGGAGCTGGATGCTGAAACCACGCCCACATAACACGACAGTGGTGACGTAATCCACCTGTCACTCAAGTGGCCACGCCCCTTAATTATGCAGAACTTTAAGGTTTAATATAATTTAAACAGATGAGTAATAAAAAAATCCCCCCCCCCCTCACAGTTATCATGAAGGGCAAAATTATCTATATAGACCAAAACCCCTTTTTGTACCAGGCTGTAAACATACGTGTTTCTGCTGTAAGGTTGGGTATTTTAACATGGGGGGGGGGGGGTCAATGGGACTGACTCCCTTTTGGAGCCAGTCGATGAATTACAGTTTTAATACGTCCGCGTTGGCTTCACGAGAGAGAGCGGGGGGGGTGCCGCTCGGTGAGAACATGATTCATAGTGTGAGAGCGGCATTGTTTATTAACATGGCAACAGTAACTAAGGGTGGGCGGGTTTTGCGAACAGTCAAATGCAATGACAGGAAGAGGAAAGAACTAGCAATTCAATAAAATGCATTTTATTAAGTGTTCTTACACACTTAAAGTTTGCAACTTTTCCTCCTCTTTGCTGCCTCAATTAAAATAAAACTTCATTCTCAATCAATTCTGAAGGGTGCATATACTTCTAAATATTCAACAAAAAGTAGTAAAATCAACTGTTGCTGCGTCCCAATTCGCTCACTATCTGTCCTAAACTGTATTCTAAAATATAATTAGTGTGTCCCAAATCATAGTATGCTCCCGGATGGTCTACTACTTCGAAGTGCAGATCGATGCGCACTCTAACGGCTAATATTGCCCACAACACATTGGATTCGATTAGAACTACAAACACGCATAAAAAGTGTTAAAAACTACAAACATGGTGGATATTTCCGACCAACGGACAGGGAGAGAAACAGATTTAAGTGATAAATAATCAATGCCTAACCTAAATAAAATAATATAAATTTAATGTTATCAACGTTATGTTTTATCTGACCTTTTATAATGATACATTTGGTCATTAATTTTTAAATGCATCATTATGCAAACACATGAGCAGAGTTCTCGGCATGAAAGATAGACCTGCGATGTGCCTCTTAAATTCTCTCCAATATGGAAGGAAATTAAATTAAACGATATGTGGATGATGTTAACTGTGATAAGATGATTGACAGGCAGTTTAAACTGTTAACTAAGCAACAGAGCATTTATTAAAAAGCAGCTATGAGGAAGTAGTATGTCCCAAAGCGTGCCTACTCAAAAGTATGCAGTAAAAAAGGAGTACATACTTTTAGGGCATAGTATAAGTAGGCGAATTGGGACGCAGCATGTGTCTCACAAACGGAGCTTGTGCAATGCATTCTGGGACCCCCCGTCTGTAAATAACATGCACTGCTGTGTTCAGATTGGGCTATAATTATGCCTTCGCTGTCTAGTTAGGTAGCACACTGTGTTTCAGAACAGAGACGTAAATGTTCACTGGCATCGACTCGTGCACGTCTACAAGAGCCAAAAGCTAATCTCATGAGCATCTGATTCAACACGCTTAAAGCGTAATGAGAAATGTGCTGCTGTGTTTCACAATAGCAGTATCTGATTAAACTTGCCTCTGTTACCGAGACGGGTTGTGTATTGATTTAGTGTGACGTGAAGCATGCACGAACGCTCACGCTAGTTCATCGTTCACATTGAGATATGTACGAGTGAATGTAACGTAATCGCACAAACATGCATCAGATGCAATCGCTTCGGTATCGTCATTCTGGGACCGAACACAGAGAGGAGGAGAAAACCATTTACAACTTATTAGTTTAGTATTGAAACACTATTATAGTTTTTCATAATGTTGTTTACACTCCATTTATATTTATCAATTTAATTAATTATTTGGTGTTTTTAATTTTCGATAAATTATTTTTTTGTTTCATTTTTAGTGTTTTTTTAAACCTACATTATTTTTTATTTTCAATGTTTCTTAATTAGTTTAGTATTAAAATACTTTTATAGTTTTTATAATGTTTTTTACACTTTTCATTTATATTTATCAATTTAATTAATTATTTTGTGCTTAAAATTTTCTATCAAATATTTTTATTTTTTAAGTGTTATTTTTTTAAACCTACATTAATTTTTATTTTCAATTTTTCTTAGTTTAGTATTGAAACACTATTATAGTTTTTCACACTTTCCATTTATATTAATCAATTTAATTAATTATTTGGTGTTTTACATTTTCGATAAAGTATTTTTATTTTTTGTGTTTTTTTAACCTACATTTTTTTTTTTTTATACATTTCTGTTTCTATCATTTTAAACTTTTATTTCAGCTTTAGTTCAGTAATTTAGTACATCACGTTAAGATAATAAACGAGAAATACTGCATTGGCAACTGCTGAAATTAAAAGTTGTAATATTTTATTTCAGTTAAGGTAAGTTTGTTTATGTATACATTTTTTTCAAGTAATTGTTTTTTTTGTGTGTGATTTTATTTTCAGTTAAGCCTGGTGCAGATCATATTTAATTAGTTTATATTTATTTTTATATTCATATTTATTTTTAGATTTATTTTTATATATGTATATGTATATGTATATGTGTGTGTGTGTGTGTGTGTATATATATATATAAAATTTTCTTATATTGTTTTCATAATTTTTCTTCTTTTTTTTCTAAATATATATTTAAACAAGAAGTTTAAATATGAAGTTTTAGTTAACCAATAACCCTGCATACAACAGTCATGAAATCCACTAATCGAGGGCTTATGTTCACATTACGCAATATTGTTTAAATAAAACCAATCATGATCACTCGACTCGCAGCACTATTTGATCAAATACACACAATTATCCAAGACGACGGCAAACGAAAAGCCTTCAAGTGATTTACAGCCAAGCTTTAATTTGGGTGAAATGTACATGTTTGGTGTTAAACGCCTTTTATTGTAAACAACTGTATAATGAATGACATCTAACGTACTGGAAAGTTGAAACCACTCGTGCGTTTGGGTAATTTTGGCTTTCCCTCACAGCAGTTAAAGATACCCAACTCCCCTGATAAACCATTGATGGTGCTTTAACGGCCCTGGCCCAAATAAACCATCCCGTTCCCCACGTCAAGCCGGATTTCTCCCGCATCTGAAGGGCAAATGACTCGGAAAGGCCATGAACAAACAAATATTATGAGGAATTAAGAGCGTCCTCGGATCAGTGGGGAAAGAGTTTCTTATGGCCTCGTTGTCTAAGAACGAAAGGAAAGTACATATTTAATTTTAATGCTGATTAATGGGCTCTCGGATGCATTCAGAAAAACCTCCCAAAACTCATCTGTTACTCGGCTGGAGAAACAAACCAGACTCCAGCGCCGAGCTTTTGTTATTAACAGAAACAATTACACTGAACGATTCGGAGCAAGTGTTTGGTCTCAAATCTTTCCCTGGAGGTCCAGTTTAGCTCCTGATCAAACTCACCTACCTGAGATTTACCTGTGACGCTGATTAGCACGCTCAGGTGTGTTTGATTAGGGTTAGAGATCAACTCTGCAGGAATGGGCCAGATTTGAGGATCCCTGGTCTAGAAGTTTAGCTGATCTAGGCTCTCAGCACACAGTTTAAAGGGACAGTACACCCAAAAATCGCTCATCCTCAAGTGGTTCCAAACCTGTATGAATGCGTTTGTTTTGCTGTATTATTTATCCTTCTATGGAAGTCAATGGTGCTCCAAAACAGCCTGGTTACAAACTTTCTTCAAAATATCGTCGTTTGTGTTCAGAACAAACACATTCATTCAGGTTTGGAACTACTTGAGGATGAGCAATTTTTGGGTGTACTGTCCCTTTAAATCAAGCTCAGATGAGCTGCTCCCTCTCTTCAACACCTGCCGCAGGGACCGTAATCAGAAAGAGCCACTCAAGCTAAATACAGTAAACAAATGACTAGGGCTGCACGATATTGGAAAAAACTCACATTGCAATATTTTGTTTTTCTGCAATATATATTGCGATATGAAGAAAAAAAACAAAAAGAAAACATGATTTTAATATCTCTGTTTGGAAAAAAAATCAATGATTGGGGTGATTTTATAGGTGAGTAAATTAGCATAGAAAATAAACAAATTACAACCATAGCATCTGCGTGGCTCTTACCTTGTCTACACCTGACACGCGAGACGCCACAAAATACTGTAGAACCCATAATCAGTGATGCTGTCTGTCTACACTGGATGCATGCGCGGCGCGACAAATTCCCGCTCTAATCCCGGTCTAAATCCCCGCTCTAACTGACACAAAAGTTCAAATGATTAGTAACAGTAGCTTTGTCACGTCCAGTGTAGACAGACTTTAGGGCCATAGGCCGTTCACATGGCATGGCTAAAATGCATGGAAAACGCCAGCATGGAAAGCAGCGCGTGCTTTCTCCTTCTTTGCAAAGCGCTCTGGAGCTTGCGCTTTTGTGGCTTCTGCCATTGCTAAGCAACCGTGATCAGCGCTCTCCTCGACAACGCGGAAGTTTCAGCAAAGGATAAATGGATTTCCAGCACTGAAATCTTGCAGTAGCTCTGCTATTAAATTGATATCTCTGTACAGCTGTCGCGTCTGGTGTAGATGCAGTGTCTGTGTGTGAGCAAAGAAAACAATCAGTATATATATATATAACGAAAAGTATAGGCCTACTAAACATCGCACATCCTGCGATGTGACTATTGCGGATGCGCACATCGCGATATCGATGCTGAAACGATATATCGTGCAGCCCTACAAATGACTAAATACTTCCTCACCACATCAGGCACAATTTCAATAAATGCATACATGTGTGTGTGTGAGAGTGAGTGAGTGAGAGAGAGAGAGAGAGAGTGTGTGTGTGTATTGTATAAAAGATTGTACACTCTTAAAAATAAAGGTGCTTCACGATGCCATAGAAGAAAAGTTGTCTAAATGGACCTTTAACATCTGAAGAACAGGTTCTTCAGATTATAAAAAAGGTAAGAAAGAGATGTTCTTTGACTGAATGGTTCTTTGTGGAACCCAAAATGGTTTTTCTATGGCAGGGTTCGCCCGCGGGCCGAGAGAAAAATGTTTGGCCAGCGCTCATTTAAAATAATGTGGCATGAAAATTCAAACGCAGCATCAGAAAGTGACATTAACTTGCATCATGTCTACACGCAACAAAATACAATAGAATTGATTATAATCGGTAATGCTGGCTACACTGGATGCATGCGACGTGACAAACCCCCCCCCATTAAACTGCCGCCGCGCTCTATTAATGACGTACCGAGTCTGACACAAAGTTCAGATGATGTTGTGTCCAGTGTAGATACAATGTAACAGCAAGTACGATGTAGCAACAGTAGATGGATGATTCATCACGATTCGATACAATATCGATTCTCATACCCAGCGATACGATATTTGCCGATACCTTAAATTCTACGACACGATTAAGGAGTATATTGATCGATATTATGATATTATATACCTATTTTAAAAACCATCTAAATTTTTATTAACTCACAAATGTAACCACAAATATATTACATGAACATAAATCTAAAAATGCTGCTACAGGCTCAGTGCTAAACATCTTTTCTACAGATAACCAAATTACAAGCAATAGCAGAAAATAAATACAATAGAAGAAAGACACAAGTTCAGTCTAAAATACATGTTCAGGTACGCTACAGAAATGTAATCAAATGTAAAATAACTGAATAGTCTTCACTGTATAAATTAATAGTTTTTGATGTTATTTAGTCAGGAGCAGTGAGCACTTGCATTTTTCTTTGACAGCATTATATTTATTATTAATTTGCTTTCAATTTAAGAACGAAAGCACATATTTAATATACTGAGACACATGTGTTTTCTTTCTCCACTGTTTACATTAAGACACATGCTATGCTTAACCGACTGTTTACAAGGATATTAGCCAATATATGCAGTTTGATGTAGTTTAGTCTGTATTTATTCATCCATGCACAAATAAGCGGAGGAGACGCGGCAGTGTCTGTGCGTGTGCTTCAGATGTGTGTGTGTGTGTGTGCACGCTTCAGATGTGTGTGTGTGTGCGCGCGCTTCAGATGTGTGTGTGTGCGCGCGCTTCAGATGTGTGTGTGTGTGTGCGCGCGCTTCAGATGTGTGTGTGCGCGCGCTTCAGATGTGTGTGTGTGCGCGCGCGCGCGCGAAACTTCTCTCACAGCGCTCAACTCTTACTCCAACAATCCCGAGCGTCTTTTATGCTTCGGCCAGTCCTTATATCGAGTCCTGACACGTGAGATTGAACGAGAATGCACGCGTTGGTGGTAATGCATAGATGGACATTATATGAAAATGTCAACGGTGCAAAAATAAAGGTAAATACAGATATCGATATTTTATGCGTGGCATCGAATCGATATATTATCGATCCATATCAGGTCAATTGTCATGGCAAAGCAACAGTTTTTACAGAGCAAATTAAACTTCAAACACGTTTAATTCCTTTGATTACTGAGTTTGTTGCTGCCATATTAATCAGGTTTCCTTTATTTGTCATTTTTATGCTTCACAAAAAAACGCAATTGTTTCACACATCCACACCTCAGTAATTCAGTGCAAGAAAAGACATTATACAAGTCTAATAAAATAAACTAAAATAGAATTTAAAAGTACAGTCTTTTAAGTGCAGTTCACGAGTTAAGCAGCCTTGATCTTATACTTCTGTATCTAGACTGCAGGAGTGTGAACATGCGGTGAAAGAAATTAGTCTTTTATAATGCATTTGTTCTGCGCATGAAGCGTTCAGTGTAGATGTCCTGCAAACACGGCAATGAGACACCAATCATTTATCATCCAGTCTCTCCTCTACTGTGCTATTACCAAACCAAGAAGAGATACAGTACGAGAGCATGCTTTCAATAGTGCCTCTGTAGGACATAATCATGGCTGACCATGCTCAGTCTGCAGAGAGAGTGAAGTATGCAGAACAGGACTGCATTCATTGACTTCACACATCTCTGAAAGAGCCGATCCCAGACGCCGGGACTCAAACACAAAGCCAGCTCTGTCTGGCCCGTGATCATGGCCATATCAACACTTCACCGTCAATATCAACACGGGAAGCTGCCGTCTCAACCTCCAGATTAACAAACAGCAGGCTCCCGGATGACAAAGATCTGTCTTAATGCAGCGAGGCATGCTGGGAAACCCGAGGCAGCGTCCCGGTCGGATCAGAGCGCTGAAGTGCTGATGCAAAGAGACTTATCTGACCGACTCCAGCCGGCAGCGCTCGGTTTGTAGACGGGGACGCTTTACAGGAGGACAAATCAAGAGAAAATCCATTAACCGCTTCTGAAAAATTCACTGTCAGGCTTTAAAGCTTTAAGAAGTCTTACACATGAGAGTCGTGTTACTCAAGTTCACAGTGACTACTTTTTGCGGTTTTATGTCCCAACGCCTTCAGCTTTTATGTTCCTGATGGGTAATAAATCACACGATTGTTAGTCACACTGCTCTGAGAGACCAAACAGAAGATGCTGAGGTTTCTCTGAAACCATCTACAATATTTCTGTGATATCGGATATCAATACTCTAAAGGTGCGTTCACACCAGACGCGAATGAAGCGAATAAATCGCGCTATTCGCGCGTAGTTGGACGCTTGAACATTTTGAGTTTACTCGCTTCATTCACGCTAGAAATTCGCACCATTCACGCGTGACATTCACTACACAACAGACGTGAATTCGCGTCATGGGAGGGGCTTCTGCAGGCAGCTCCAGTCTCGTTGCAAAATTTATTCCTGTTTTTGTAAAAGTAGAAGTAGTATCGTACAGCTCCACATACAACCACCATTAATTTGTCCTCCATTGTTGATTGGGATTTTCTGCCTCCGCTCGTAATCACGTCACTGCTAGAGCAAGCTCCTGATTGGTTAACGCGGCGCGAATATCCGCCAAAGTTCAGATTTTCAACTCGCGTGAATAATGCGTCAAATGCCCCAAACGCTCAATTCGCGCCGCCTCATTCGTGCGAATAGCGTCGCAGGATTGTCTATCGCGTCTTTGCATTGACTTAACATGTAAATCTTTCACGCATAACGCTTCATTCGCGTCTGGTGTGAACGCACCTTTAAGGAGGGCTTCCCAAATTCGGCTTCGCGAGCCCCTGGTGGTCCGGGAGGGAATTGCAGGGGGTTCGTGAGTTGGTACGTTTACAATTAACAAAAAATATGTAAATTTAATTACAAAAAAATTGCAAATAAATGTTACAGATTTATACAAATGTGATGTAAATGTAAAAAATATATTTTGGGGAAACCCTGTATTAAAAAAAGATTCTGTAATAATTATTTAGTAAATTACAGTAATATACATTTTTATAATTTGTTGAGTAATAATATTAATAGCTATGTAAATACTACTAAATTGAATACTAGTATTTAATAACTAATTAAATACTACTGAAACTTTAATACTGATAAAACATAAATGTTAAACATGCAAATGTGCCATTAAATTATTTAAATATTTATAAAAATTTTCTCAGGGGGTACTTCAAGTAAATAATTTAGGTCAAAGGGGTTCGTCTGACAAACGTTTGAAAACCTGCTGTAAAGAAAGATCGATTGTGTTTAATGATTTTAACATTTGTTAAATAAAAAATAATAATAAAAAAGGAAAAATGAATAAATAAGCAGCCAGCAAACAAACAAATGTAAATAAAATGTACAAAAAAAAAAATGTTTAAGTTAAAAAACATTCAGCATTCATTCGTCAGTGAGTCTGTCTTAACGATCTAAAATAAATAAATTAAATAACAAAAAAATATATAACTATTGAACAAACAAACGAATAAAACAAAAATAAAAATGAAACAAAATCTATAAAATTAACAAAATGATTATCTAAAATAAATAATTATTAAACAACAAACAAATAATAAATAAACAATACAAATATATATATATATATTAAATTATATTTAAAAATAAACAACTAAAATAATTAAAACACAAAACAATTAATAAAACATTAAAATATATATATATTTTTATTTATTTAACAAAAATAAATAATTAAACAAAATAAATAAATAAATTATAAAAATATAAAAAAATTGTTGAATTTGAAAAAGTTACTAAATAGGGTGGATTAATTATATTTAATGCAGATTTCAGATTTATTCAATAAAAAATACAATTAAACAAAAAATAACTAAATTAATAAAAACCCAAAAATCAATCAAGAATGCAGGAGTTGTTATAAAATGTTGAATTATGGAAAATAAGATCTACGGGGCAGATTCAGATTCACCAGCACAGTGTCTGATCTGCTAAAGTTGCTCAATAAGTGCGTGCAGATGTGCTCATACGAGCCGTACAAGCCCAAAGTATTTATGACATCTGTTCTTTATGAAGCTCCAGCAGCAGTCTCGGCTCGCCGTGGCACTCGTAAAGTGGGTTTTCGTGCTCTTCAGGCCTCGACACATCCAGGGAGCGGACGACTCGCGCATGAGAAAGTGTGATGTAAGAGGAAAATCGTTCTGCATGAATCAATGGGAACCCGAGATCATTTCCCCCGGAGCCGACCGTACCAAATAAGGGATCCGCTAGATCTCGTTCCACAGCAGATCAAGCCGGCCAAGACCAAGTCTCTCTCGGAGAGTATAAATAACGTCCTCTGACAGGAAGTGTCATTATCTCCCACAGGACCCGGAGCGTCACAGTCCGGATACACATGCCAGGACCCCTTCAGACTAGGGCTGGGCGATATGCCCCAAAAATTAAAGGGCTAAGTTAATATCATTCTTTAGGGTCTTGATGAAAAGTCTATAAGCAGTGTCACATGATCTTCAGAAATCATAATAATAATATGCTGATTTGCTGCTCAACAAACATTTGTGATTATCATCAATGCCGTGCTGCATTTTATTTTTTAGGATTTGTTGATGAATAGAAATCTTCAGTAACATTATCAATGTCTCTACAGTCACTTTTGATCAATTTAATGCATCATTGATGAACAAAAGTATTTTTATATATATATATATTGACTTCAAACAATAGTAAAAAGTTCAATTTTTTTAAATCAAATAAAAAATGACAAAATATTGACTACACTTAAAGGATATTTTCAGCACAGTACACACACTATGAGTAAAGATTGAGGTCCAAACGGAGACATTTTTCTACACTTCACAGACTTTAAGTACTAAAATATACTTTTTCACTACTAATACGCACTTTTTAGGTACTAACGTAAGGTGTAGATAAGCTACAAAGGTGTGTACAGGTTTGTAATAACACGAGGAGAGTAAATGATGGCAGATTGATCATTTTTGGGTGAGCCATTGCTTTATCTCGTGTTTAGTTTTCAATCATTATGGACTCACGCGTTCCTCTCCAGTCATTACGCAATGGCAGGTGTAACAGGTCTTTACTCACTTACTATTGGACCAGACAATATTATCAGAAGACTACAGGATACGCAAAAAGAGGCGGCAGTGGTGCTGAGTAATAGACAGAGGCAGAAGGGAGGTTAACCATAAATGTTTTCTTTACTTTGAATCTTTAGTGGTGTTTTTCTTTTTTTCCTCACATAACCATAACAACAGCAATGACCGGAGAAAACACAATAACTATATGTATAAACATACCCTGGGTGCACCCTCTAAATCTTCCCTCATTTAGTAGTAATTACAAACACAATCACTGTAATCAAGTGAACACAGATGAAAACAAAAACATATAAATCAGTGATGTATGTTACCCACACTGAATTCAGTTTTCAAGTTCAAAAATGTTTCAATAAGAAAATGGATCAGTTTTAACTCCTTTAGTTGTGTTCCTGAAATGTTTCAGTCCCATAAAGTCAAAGAATCAGTCTCTGTGAAGTAACTCTCTTACTTGTCTGAAGAGAAATGATAAAGTTAGAAGAAATGTCCTTTACTCCAGGTCCGTTATACTTTCCGCATCAAGGTGGGTGGCTCGCCATCAATTAAAGGAATCCAATTCAGAAGAATATCCACGCAGAAAAAACCTGTCCATTCTCTCTTTTCCTTTTTACAGGCACATACAACCAAAATGGCGTCAGCAACTGCGAACATGCAATACACCATGCGGTCCGTCCGAGTCAACACATAAGTTTTGGATTGCTCAATTAACACCTGATGATCCAAGATCTTGAAGTGACAATCGGATTCATTCAGTTTATATGTATTTTGAGCAGTTTATGGATTATATTTTCCATTTTAACACTCTCACACAAGAACATGTTTCTCTGTCGCTCTGCGTCTGTCTTCTAACTGCGCGACGCTATCCGTAAGCAAGAGGGGCGGAGCTAACAATGCATTGCTCCGATTGGTTGTTACTCATTTCTTAAACCGTTTCAGATATACATATTTATTGATTTACGAAGAATTTACGACATATGGATGGGCATAATATTCTAGTCAAGCAATCTTATAAACAATTATTTAACCAGGGTTACACACGCAAGGCCACTCTTTCCACTCCAGCCAATCCACTGGCCCATAAAATGGCTGCCTTTGCAGATAACAAGAAACATGTGCATCCCCGTATCTCAACATCCCACAGTTTCCGCTGCCGTCACTATCTATTACACACAATTGAGCCGTGGATGCACTGAGCAAGAAGATATGCACCAAATCGCCCAGAAATTGGGTTGTAACATCCATGCAGTACTAAGTATTCATCAGCATCTCCTCGCTCGACACACACCAGCCAGCACCGTCTGCCAAAGCCGAGCTCAGATTTACGGCCGCGCCGCTTCCAGACAGATATCCCTGGGGTTTAAAGTCTCCGCTCGAGTGTTAGGAGAGCAGCTGGCACACTCCTGTGCAAACAGATCCATCACAGATTATACATAACGTTCCTCCGAGGCCCGTGTTGCATGCAGGTGGAGACCTGCGTTTGGGGGCCGTTTACCAAAGATCACTGGGAAATAAGCTGAATAAATGAGCCAGATGGCTTGTGTTTAAGCAGAACTGATGGGTGAGGTTTTCTTGGAGCGGAAACAAATATATATCTGGCAACCCAACACATTAACTTTGCGTCTAACTTGGACAATCTGTGTTCCCTGTGGCCTCAAACAGATGCTCGTTATCCTGGTGGAAACCCTTTGGTAATATAACCTCTAAAGCACTGTATTAAAAGCAATATCCTTGAACGATATTTAAAAATCTAAGTCAACATGCAACAGAGACCGCAACTCATTTTAATCCCATAATGTGACGTCTTGTTGAAACGGTTTATGCAATAAAAAATACAAACCGCACGGGACCAGAATTTGGTCAGATATAAAGGAAAGTTTGCATTGCCTAAAGCCTCAACATAAAACAAAAGCCCAAGAAGTGTTAATCGAGTCAAAAATATGAGTTTTGTTGAAGATTTATTAGATTTTTTTCAACGTTAACGAAGGGGAGATGGCAAATGTGCAAAAAGTATAGGAGAAAAATAAGAAAAATCTGTAAAAAAAAACATTCAACTTTAAATAATCCAATTAAACATGTGGTACATAACTAAAAATACAATAACAAAAAAAGTTTTAACTAAAGAAAATAAACTTTTGAACTGTATCGTGTACAAAAAGTTTGAATATTTAATGAAATTTAAAAAAATCTCATTTGCTGTTTTTGTTCAAATGTGAAAAATGTATATCTATAATTTTATCCATTTATTTGCTACTTCTTTGTAACCATGTAAAATTTACCGGCAATTTCTAAGTGAAAAGTAAATCTTAAAACGCCTTTTATTAATATGTGCTGAATATGAATACAAGCACTGTTCATAAAGGATGAGTATAAGAGATAAATACTGACGACAGGATCGACTACAGATAGAGAGAGAAAACAACTCTGTAACCAAACATGAGCAACATCCCTATCGTCTATCATCAGCAAACAGCATGTGCTGAACAACATGCAGACGATGCACAGATCAAAGAAGAACATTATTAATTTAAAGTTGGCATGATAATGAAGGTGGCACTCACTTTGGAGATGGTGAGAGGCATGCTGAAGTCCTTGCCACCCTGTAGTCTGAAGCCCCAGGGTGAAGGTCCGAGCAAGGACACGCTGTAGTTACTCATGGTGGAGCGGGTCGCTGTCGTGGGTACTGCTGCCAAAGTCCAATTCACAGCCTGAGAAATGACAGAAAAGACTTGTTGCTTCAACAGGACTACAGGAAGGGTCACTGATCGTGCAGAAACAAAACACGATAAACTGATGCTTAAACATGACGTTTTGCAAATTTGGACAATCTTCGCCTAGGAAGAGTCAATGGAAGTTATTAACCAATCGGATGTGCCAATCTCTGTTTAACATACAATGAGCGGAGAGAGAGAGAGAAAGAGTGTGTGAGAGAGAGAGAGGGAAAGAGTGTGAGAGAGAGAGAAAAGAGAGAGAGAAAGAGAGCGAGAGAGAGAAAGAAAGAAAGAAAGAAAGAGAGAGAGAGAGAAAGAGAGCGAGAGATCGAGAGAGAGAAAGAAAGAGAGAGAGCGAGAAAGAAAGAGAGAAAGAGAGAGAGCGAGAAAGAAAGAAAAAAGAAAGAAAGAGAGTGCAAGAAAGAAAGAAAAAAGAAAGAAAGACTGCAAGAAAGAAAGAAAAAAAAAAAGAAGAAAAAAGAAAAAAGAAAGAAAAAAGAAAAAGAAAGAAAGAAAGAAAGAAAAAGAAAGAAAAAGAAAGAAATAAGAAACAAAGAAATAAGAGAAAAAGAAAAAACAAAGACAAAAATAAATAAGAAATTTCAAATAAATAAGAAAAAATGAATAAAAATATATAAACAAACATAGAAATACAAACCCGAAAAAAAGTACAAATGAAAAAAAATGAATGAATAAAAAAGAATGCACAATAGAATATAGAAACAATCAAATGTTGAAAGTGAGTCATTTTGAAATATCATGCCAAATATTGGCTCATTTTGGATTTCATGAGAGCTACACATTCAAAAAAAGTTGGGAATGTAGCAATAAGAGGCCGGAAAAGTTAAAATAATTTCATAAGGAACAATTTGCTGGAAAGCAATTGGCAAGGTCAATTGGCAAAAAAAGAATAAAAAGAGCCTCTCAGAGTCAGTGTCTCTCAGATGAAGAAAGGGAGAGGATCACCAATTCCCCAATGCTGCGGCGAAAAATAGTGGAGCAAATCAGAAAGGAGTTTCTCAGAGAAAAATTGCAAAGAGTTTGAAGTTATCATCATCTACAGTGCATAATATCATCCAAAGATTCAGAGAATCTGGAATAATCTCTGTGCGTAAGAGTCAAGGCCAGAAAACCATACTGGATGCCCGTGATCTTCGGGCCCTTAGACGGCACTGCATCACATACAGGAATGCTACTGTAATGGAAATTACAACATGGGCTCAGGAATACTTCCAGAAAACATTGTCGGTGAACACAATCCACCGTGCCATTCGCCGTTGCCGGCTAAACCTCTATAGGTCAAAAAAGAAGCCATATCTAAACATGATCCAGAAGCGCAGGCGTTTTCTCTGGGCCAAGGCTCATTTAAAATGGACTGTGGCAAAGTGGAAAACTGTTCTGTGGTCAGACGAATCAAAATTTGAAGTTCTTTTTGGAAAACTGGGACGCCATGTCATCCGGACTAAAGAGGACAAGGACAACCCAAGTTGTTATCAGTGCTCAGTTCAGAAGCCTGCATCTCTGATGGTATGGGGTTGCATGAGTGCGTGTGGCATGGGCAGCTTACACATTGGAAAGGCACCATCAATGCTGAAAGGTATATTCAAGTTCTAGAACAACATATGCTCCCATCCAGACGTCGTCTCTTTCAGGGAAGACCTTGCATTTTCCAACATGACAATGCCAACCACATACTGCATAAATTACAACATCATGGCTGCGTAGAAGAAGGATCCGGGTACTGAATGGCCAGCCTGCAGTCCAGATCTTTCACCCAAGAAAAAATTTGGCGCATCATAAAGAGGAAGATGCACAAAGAAGACCTAAGACAGTTGAGCAACTAGAAGCCTGTATTAGACAAGAATGGGACAACATTCCTATTCCTAAACTTGAGCAACTTGTCTCCTCAGTCCCCAGACGTTTGCAGACTGTTATAAAAGAAGAGGGATGCCACACAGTGGTAAACATGGCCTTGTCCCAACTTTTGAGATGTGTTGATGCCATGAAATTTAAAATCAACTTATTTTCCCCTTAAAATGATACATTTTCTCAGTTTAAACATTTGATATTTCATCTATGTTGTATTCTGAATAAAATATTAAAATTTGAAACTTCCACATCATTGCATTCTGTTTTTATACACAATTTGTACAGTGTCCCTACTTTTTTGGAATCGGGTTTGTAAACAAACAATCATAAATAAGAAATATAAGCACATAAATTCAAAATAAGCAAGACATAAATGCATACATTTATAAGCAACTAAACAAAACAAACAAACAAAAAAGCAAATATATATTTCAAACACGCATACAAACGAGCAAAGAAAATAAAACAAAATCTAATTATTTGGCTAAAATAGACATTTATCAGACGCTTTTATCCAAAGCGGCTTACAGTGCATTCAGGCTATACATGTATTATCAGTATGTGTGTTCCCTGGGAATCGAACCCACAACCTTTAGTGCTGCTAACACACCGCTCTACCACTGAGCCACAGGAACACAATGGAGACAAACAGAGAAGCGCAGCTCAAACCAGAGCAACTGATTGATGTGGAAAGTGTTACAGGTTTCTAAATAAACCTCGGGAACAAGATTAGTTCATAGTCCAAACTTATCTCATAAGTGCAGATAAAACAAAAGAGCGGTCGCTATTTATATAACCTGCTGGGACGGGGGGGGGGATCTCGGTGTGCACGGGCAAGTATTTTAAGAGCGTGGGGAGTTGTTGGTGAGGTAAAGCCCAAGTAAAATCCAGCACAGACCAAATAGAAACACTCCAGAGAAACGGATTAGACTCTGGGGGGGGTCTCGCTCAGGAATGTCCCACAGACACAACACTGACGCTTTTAGAAACCATTCACCTGCTCTCCTCATTCTTCAGATCTCACTCTACAGATGGCGCTTTTCCACTGCGTGGTACAACTCGATTCGGCACGGCTCGGGTCGGTTCGGCACATGGGGGGGGATTATTCACGTGTCGTTATAGTAGCTCCGCCTCTACTGCGGTGACATCATCGTAAACGCGCCACAAACAAACACACAACAAAGGAGCGTATCGACGGAATGGTGTTCTTCATTCTCGGCATGGGGATGTTTTTAACAGCAATGGAGAGGCCTATGAGAATGATTGAGAATTACCCCCCCACCCAGCAGCAGAGACTGTGGTGGCAGTGCCACAGACTGTAGAGGAGGAGGGCAGGTGTGCTGCGTTACTCGAATAGTTACCTATTCATCTAGAACGTTCTGTGAGTTATCAATCAATTTTGGAATAATATTTCAAAATGTTCAATGTATCCCTTGTTTTTTTTGTTTATGTGTTGGTTTGTATCATCGTGGCATTCATCATTTGTCTTTTTCAAGAGGTTCATTACGCGCTCATACAATAATACATGTGTAATATAGTCTGGAGGAACACTTATTCGATCAGATTGTTTTTAATTGAAGCAAAACACAGATACAAAGTAAAATATAAACAGAAAACATACTCTAAAAATATACAAAGTGCAAAAAGTATATACATAAGCTCTCGCTGGATCCGCTCCTCGGCTATCAACGAGAGGAACGTCTCCTCAACAGACATGTTTGGGTTGATACAGAAGCTGAGTCCGATCCGTCGCTGGCGGTGCTGGTTTAAATCTAGCGGGTCTATGTTGGGTCTCGTGTCACACGTTCAGTGACGCAGTAATGATGATTTTCTCCGGCCAATCAGTGATCAGTAGAGTTTACACGTCATGTTTTGGTAACGGTACGGATCGCTTGGAACCCCGGCCGAGGTGGAACTAAAAAAGTACCAGGTACTGTACCCAGTGGAAAACCCTCCAAAAGTGAACCGTACCGTGGCCAGTGAAAGTCAATGAACTATGTGGATGATAACATGCACCATATAACCTCGACGTTAACATTACCAGCCATCCGTTTAATAACCGAATACCAGAGTCGCATGCACGTCAACGGTGACTCAAAGATGTGTTGTGTCTGTTAGTATTGAGTCACTGGAGCTGATGACAGCGGTTCCTCTGGAAGCACTAAGGGTGCGGTTATAGAGAACAACATGTACTGAGAAAATACTGAATAGAGTGAATGAAGCCTTTTTCCACGCCTGAAGCCACGAGGGCTGTTGGTGTTTGAGACAGAGGCTTTCATTTACTGATCCTATCAGATCAACAATACTGTTGTGACTCAGAATAACATGGCAAGCATAGCTTCTTCAAAATCTCCTTGAGTTTGCAGACTATTTCTATAAGCTTTGAGTGCTTATAGATGCTTCAAGTTGTATGTAATTGTGAGTATGTAATTAGAATTGACAAAGTAAGAAGCAAATCCATCATAATGCATCCTCCAGTGAAAAACTCGGTTGTCTGTAATTAGTTTAGAGCTGTTTTGGCTTGTAATTGGTGCAGATTTCTCTCCTGATTCAGACCAAACCACATTTTAACTGGAGGAAGAGTTATTATGGATTATGGACTCGTATTTGAGTTAAAAACGTCTTAATGATGGATTTATTTCAGCTTCTGATGTTAACTGATGGACTGGAGTGCTGTGATGTTTTTATCAGACTCTCATTCTGACGGCACCCATTCACTTCAGAGCATCCATTGATGAGACACAGTTCTACAAACCTGATGATTGTGTGAACTATTCCTTATAATAACAGCAGTTGGTTCCTTTTGAGCTTGAAACATGCCCAGTCAAATACACAAATACAAAGGTTAAATCTATAAACAAGAGGCTTAATACGTCAGTCACCATATGAGCTAAAACTGTGCAAACACCAACAAGCTTTTCCACCGATCTGTCAGTCACAGTTGGTTTTCTCATGGCCCCAGACCGCTCGGTGACGGATACGACGCGATACCAAAGGCACGCCCTGGAAAACGGACAGCCTGGTATCCAGCCCTCCAATAAAAACATTGCATTTTATTTAGGGAGATAAAGGAACAGTAAATGTCGGACTCCCAACACTTCATTTTCAGTTCTCCAAAGAACTTTTAAAGGGATAGTTCACCCAAAAATTAAAATTAGTCAAAGATTTACTCACCCTCAAGGCACCCTATGCGTGTCTCATATTCCTCTTTCAGACAAACACATTCAGAGTTATATTCCACATTGTCCTGTCTGTATAATTGAAGTGAATGGTGCCCCTGTGTCCATCATAAAACTACTCCACACGGCTCCTGGGGGTTAATAAAGGACTTTTGAAGCGAAACGATGCGTTAGTTTAAAAAAAATATAGTTTCTTAACTTTATAAAGTGTTTAGTCCAGCATCCGGTCTCTCAAGCAGACGCGTTCCCGACAAGGTGGTCGAGCGTATGACGTTACGCTGCGAAAGTTCCTGGTCGGTAAACTTCGGTTCAAACTAATATGCTTGCGTGCTTCTTTCAGGAGCATGCTCCCGCGAGACTGCGCGTTTCTTTCAGGAGCTTGCTCACGCGAGACCGCGCGCTTCTTTCAGGAGCTTGCTCGCGCGAGACCGCGCGCTTCTTTCAGGAGCCTGCTCGCGCGAGACCGCGCGCTTCTTTCAGGAGCCTGCTCGCGCGAGACCGCGCGCTTCTTTCAGGAGCCTGCTCGCGCGAGACCCTAACCCTAACACGCCTGCTTGAGACCGGAAGCTGGACTAAACGGTTTATAAAGTTTTAAGAAACAACATTTTTTTTAAACTAACGCTTCGTTTCGCTTCAAAAGTCCTTTATTAACCCCCCGGAGCTGTGTGGAGTAGTTTTGTGATGGACGGATACTTTTTTGGGATTCAGAAACAGGGGCACCATTCACTGCAATTATACAGATTGGAACAGACAGGACAATGTGGAATATAACTCAGAATGTGTTTGTCTGAAAGAGGAATATGAGACACACATGCCTTGAGGGTGAGTAAATCTTTGGCTAATTTTCATTTTTGGGTGAACTATCCCTTTAAGCAAACAGTTCTTAAAAGAACCAGTTTCTTAGAGTGAACAACATACTATAAATAATATTCATATTATAAATAACCTCTGTGGGATGGAAAGCGTACATGTACGTTAGAGGTTCTTCACTAAACCATCAATGGCAATAAAGAACCTTTATTTTTAAGATTGAATATTAGCTTAAGAGCAAAGCCAAAAATCATATTGGCCAGACAGGGCATAACTTTCCAGTTTCGGGAAAGTTCCATTTAATGGAGGAATTACCTAATTCTACATCCATCCAAACTCTAAAATAGCACGTTTATGACAGCTGCTAAATCACTGCATGTGAGGGTCGAGCTACCGGATCCATAGGTGACAATTTAGGAATTTATTACACCAACACATAAAGAAACAAGCTCCAACATGGCTGGACTTTCAGTGCAACATTTAACAGTTTA
>CM049796.1:354591-392091 GCA_027422405.1 Ptychobarbus kaznakovi | reverse complement strand
CATTTTCTGTTGTGTTTTGGGCATTTTCCCAATATGATTTAACATCCCACCAATATAATCCATCCCATACCAGTAGACACTTATAGTTTCCATTAAAACCAATACAATATTAACCCACTAAACCCATTACACTGTTGTGTTTTGGGCATTTTCCCAATATGATTTAACATCCCACCAATATAATCCATCCCATACCAGTAGACACCATTATAGTTTCCATTAAAACCAATACAATTCCCATTAAACCCACTAAACCCATTACATTTTCTGTTGTGTTTTGGGCATTTTCCCAATATGATTTAACATCCCACCAATAGAACCCATCACATACCAGTAGACACCATTATATTTTCTGTTGTGTTTTGGGAAGGGTTCTATTGGTCTACACATTCAGAAACAATTATAGTTGTACGCAGTGTGTTATAAGTTAGTGTGCTACACTTGAAGAAAAGTCTGTAAAATAGGGCACGATATACTCTGTAAATGTGAAGGAATTTTCCGTATTGATTTGTATTTTGGGTTACAATGGATTATGAATAATAACAGATAATGTCCTGGAAAATTACTAGCTTTTGCCTTTTCTTACAGTGTAGGCTACTAACTGATCAACAATCACAAGTGCAAGCTACTAACAAGGTGTATCATAAACGAACAATTATTCAATTAGTATTAAATTGAACAATTGCAAAAAGCAGCTACCTTAATTCACGTGATGCTAAGCATCTTTGTGTTTTTCCTCTCGAGTAATTTAGATGAAAAATGTGCCTTTTTATCGTTTAAATCACTTATCAAAAGTTGATCAAACTTGAAAAGTAAATTTTAAAAATAGCTAAATGTGTTGCAAGGTGCTTTTGGAAGTAAACATTATGAAAAGTTGCAAAATGTCTCAATAAAATTGCTAAGTTATCAACATTGGAGTGGTTAACAAAGGTTATCCCTCTATCTATGCCGCTGTGATCAAACGTGAAGAAACGAGAAGTAAATGAAGACTGGCGTTTAATCAATGGTTTTGTTCTGTGAACGAGATTTATTGATGATTCGGAGAAAGAAGAAACTGTGAGGCTGTTTGCTTGACTTGGCTTTGACATCCCAGATAATGAAACGTAAGGAATAACAGTGCATCCATTGAAATGGACATCACATGATTTTTTAGTTGTTTATGTTTTCATAATATGAGCAATGCCTGGTCACTGATTGGTCCCTGATCAACCAATCACAATGAAGATATCTGATTGAGCTACAGGTGTCACAAAAGAGAGATATGATGAATAACTAACCAGACAAGAAGAGGAGGAAGCCCATATTTCACTTTTCATATGCAGATTTATGTTTATGGTAGCCTCATCAACTTGCACCTTTTGTAAAATTAAGACTATCAAATGATAATATTCATAGTTATTTTGCACAACACAGGATTAAAAACAACAATTATGTCCATCGCATCAGGTCTTGAAAGATATCAACAGCACCTCGGGAATTACAGGTTGAGAAAAAAGCATTTTGAAGCTAATTACAGAGATGATGGTAATGTTTTATGAACATTGATGTTAATTAATGTTATGATTTCACTTATGTCATCAAAGTGACCATAGCCTGTCAATCAACTTTTCATTGGTTGTAGTGAGAAACAGCTATAGTAGATGTGAGATCAGTGAATACATAGAAACACACACACTCACCCCCCCACCCACCATGACCTTGACAATGACGTTGACCTTGACAATGACCTTACATTTCACTACTGATTATATTCTGTATAATCAAATCATTCACTATTGTACATGTAGTAAATGAGACAGTGAAATACATATCAGTACATATTTACAGACTGTACAGAGGACAGTCTACACATACATTGTGTATATGACGAAATACAATCTTGAATCTTGACACGATTTACAATAACTTTAAGCAATATTAGCTGGAACAGCTATCTCATAAAGTAAACTTTACTTTTGCTTTAAAAAATATAGTGATTTTATGTTTCTAAAAACCGATAGAGTCATCAAGTTATTGTGACAACATGCCCCAAAATCACACCTGACTCAATCGTCCATCTTTATTATAAATGTATTTTGTTAATACGCATTATTAACATAATACCTATCAAAATAATATAATTTTGTTCCACTCTCTCTT
Source organism: Ptychobarbus kaznakovi (assembly GCA_027422405.1). Lineage (NCBI taxonomy): Eukaryota > Metazoa > Chordata > Actinopteri > Cypriniformes > Cyprinidae > Ptychobarbus > Ptychobarbus kaznakovi. The sequence continues at coordinate 389,952 of CM049796.1, read as the reverse complement.
TCACAAGCCTGCAAAAGCCCCAGAAAGTTGGCAGTGAAGGTTGTGCTTAAACTCAAACAGGACCTCGGGCTATACTTCATACGCCAATATGAGTGCTTCATAATGTAAGTTTATTTAAAGGTTTGACTTTACTTACCTGAGACTCTCTAATGTTTGCTTAAACCAATGCTCCAAGATCCAGATGAATGAGGAATAATCCTGGAGATTAAAGAAACACCACTTGTTTTGGAAAAGGCTCATTTTACGGCTCAAGAGTTAAAGAGTTGAGTTTCACCGTTTCTGAATCCATTCAGCCGATCTGGCGGAAGCGCTTTTAGCGTAGCTTAGCATAGATAATTGAATCGGATTAGACCGTTAGCATCACGCTCAAAAATGACCAAAGAGTTTCAATATGTTTCCTATTTAAAGCTCGACTCTTCTGTAGATACATTGAGTACTAAGACTGACGGGAAATGAAAAGTTGTGGTTTTCTAGGAACTATAATCTCGTTCCGGCGTAATAATCAATCTAAGAGAGTAATAAGAGAGTAAGGGCTGTCCTAATTCTGGTTTTGATCGAGGGGTAGGGGTAAGGGGAAGAGGTAGATACCCCTTAAAACCAAGCATTTTCACGAGCTTACTTGAAACCAAGGGGTACCCAGAACACACTGCGGCCAGATCATCCAGAGAGTATTTTCAGCTTAAATAATTTATTTAGAAATTACGACAGTCTTGTTTTGTGCTCTACACAGTCCTGAACATATATATTTGCAACCATGTTCTTAATTAAAAATCACTATTTTTCCATGCTAACGTTACATTGCTGATTCGCACAACAGTCCCGCGTTTCTCTGACTAGAGAAAAATATCACTAAAACCCACGCAATCGACACACACACACACACACACACACACACACACACACACACAAACACACACACTTACAGACGTTTGTGATCAACACGTGTCTCCTCTGGTGACGTAGCAGCAGCTAGCGACGATGTATGATGACGTAACCATAACCAAGTGGCGTCTCGTTTCATAGGGGGATGTTTTCACCCCTATAACGCTTACCACTCGGTTTCGAGGGACACGGGCTAGGGGTAAGACGAAGGGGAAGGGGTAAGACAGAGAAATGGGATTCACTCTTAATCTCACCTCATTGGCTTCCAGTAAAGTACAGAATTGATTTAAAAAATCTCCTGTTTGTTTTTAAATCTCTTCACAATCTGGCCCCACTGTACTGGAGTTGTTACAGCTTCATAGTTTGTCGAGATGGAGATCTGGTCATTCTGACCTGCTGCATGTTCCTAGGAAAGCGAAAGCGTGCCTTTTCTGTTGTCGGCCCAAAACTTAGGAATAGTCTCCGCTCTCGGATCAGAACTGCTCCAACCTGGTCTGTTTTTAAATCTCTAAAGACCGATTTGTTCTCATTGGCGTTTGATATACCATGACAAATGGTCTCTGCCCTTGCCTTTAGCTTGTGTATATTCGGATAACGTTCGGGGTTCAGACACACTCTCTCTGTTTAAATCTAGATTAAAGCCAAGCATTCATATAATGCATCCCATAATCGTGTACTGCAGGTATATCTGATCCAAACGCACATTATTATGCTTTCGCTTGGGTTGAACTGATAATGTTTGCTTGGATGGATCAACAGCGACGCTAATTATGTCTCGATTTGCTTCTCTGTTTCTAGATTAACATCCCATAATTAAACAAGCTTCAGTTTGATTCCAACCTTTAAATGATCCGAGATGACCAAACACCTGAGAACAACCCCTCAGAGAATATACAGAATTAACCAATTATGTCATAAGTTAAATATATTAATATATAAATATATTGTAGAGCCTTAATATCCTATAAAGCTGCTTTGCAACGATTGTTTCGTGAAAAGCGCCATACAAATAATCTTGAATTGAATTTTTAAGTGTTATATTGGTTTAAAAAGGTGTTATTTCTTTTCTTTTCTTTTTTTCTCTCTCTCTCTGTTGCTGTGTTTTAACGTTGTAAAGCACTTTGATCAACTCCAGTTGTTTTTAAACTTTGCTATATAAATAAAATTGTATTGTATTGTATTGATGTCCAAGCGGAGAATTGAATCAACATTGAACTACATTGAGCGGGGTAATAAAGACACTATTGTCTTTATTGAATTTGTGTCGTAATTAATGAACTTTGCGACATCGACGCTGTCATTAAACTGAAGTGAATCGACTCTGAATTGAATTGAGCTGAATAGAGACACTATTGTCTTCTGTAGAGCTGCGTATAGCTGAAATTGAAGTCATAATTGATGCTGTTATTATCTTGTTTATTGCTGCTTTGAAACAACCTGTATTGAAAAGCGCTATAGAAATACATAATGCATATTCATGTGATGGAATCACTTACAGTATGAAAACTGCCAGTGTTAAATTATATTATATATTAAACCATTTCAGCACAAAACATCAATTAACATGGGAACGTTTTCATGATGCATGCAAGGATATTAGAAAATAACTTTACATGCAGCAAAATATACTTACATGAACGATGCATGACAAACAAAAAAGGACAGCTGAAATAATAAATAGGTTTTTACTGAATGATTCAGTTTTAATAAAAACAAAATTATTATGCATGCTTTAAAATCTCGTTTTAGTTGCATTGCAATAACTGTTATCAATTATTTTCTATAGTACTCAACAGTCCAAAATGAGTCATATCTCAACTGGTTTTGGATAAATTAATTAAGCATGTCTCATTATGATGTGTGTTATGCATATTCATAAGAACACTCTTCGTTAAAAGGCTCATATGATGCTATTTTAAAGATCATTATTAGGTGTATTTGGTGTAACAGAATATGTTAGCATGCTTTAATGTTCCAAAAAAAAATATTTTTCAAATACTGTACATTATTGTAGGTCCTCTAAGCCCCGCCTCTCTCAAACACGTCGTTTTCTACAAAGCCCCTCCTTCTGACAAGCACAGTCTGCTCTGATTGGCCAGCTGACCCAGTGCACTGTGATTGGCCGAACACCACAAGCACGAGTTGGTAATGTGACACCCCTTTCCATAATCGTCCGTAGTTTTAGCATCAGTTCAAGCCGAGAGGAGAACAGAGTCGCGTGACAGATACAGTGATGAAGCTCGTATGTGTTTGCACCAAGCGGCAACCTCCCGCTCTCTCTCGTGAAACCAACACGGACGTGACTAAAACTGTAATTCATCGACTGGCTCCAAAAGGGAGTCAATCCCATAGACCCCCCCCCCCCCATGTTAAAATACCCAACTTTACAGCTGAAAAAATTGTTTACAACCTGGTAAAAAAAAAAGTGGTTTTGGTCTATATAGATAATTTTGTCCTTCATGACAACTCTGAGGGGGGGGGGATTTTTTTATTACTCATCCGTTTAAATTATATTAAGCCTTAAAGTTCTGCATAATTAAGGGAGTGGCCACTTGAGTGACAGGTGGATTGCTTCACCACTGTCGTGCTAGGTGGGTGTGGTTTCAGTAACCAGCTCCACCCACCTCCCGCCTTTTTGCCCATTTTCGATTATCCGACGCGCAGCCAAGATGGCGATAGTCGGCTCCGCCCACTTTGAGCTTCATAAATGCTCTTCAGAAACCCACGGGTGACGTCACGGACACTACATCCATTTTTTTACAGTCTATGGTTTGCACACAAGCTGCGATTAAGACGATTTCTGAGGCGCTGTACCCTCCGCTGTGATGTGACCATCTCTCTCTCTCTCTCACACACACACACACACACACACACACACACACACACACACACGTGATGGCATATGCCAGCGCAACCACACAAAAACAATAAAACCCACAATAAACGAGGCATTTGTTGCATCCAGTGAGGACATAATTACTGATTATAATGACTTATACTGTCTTTTTACACATTACTATGTCTGTATTTGTGATTGGAGAAAGACAAACAACAAGCGCTTCTCTACACTGCTCTAAACTCACGTTTGAACCGTCAGTAGCAGAAATATACTTACAGACTGTGATCCAGAAGCTCAGACTGTTCTTGTAAAGCTGGAATTACTCCACTTTATAGAAACAGTCTTTGAGCAGTCTACTCTTCCAAGTTCAGGACACGTTAAACGCCTGCACAAACACACAACCACTGATTTATAGTTGTGTCCTCTTTTGGATCCCAAACAAAGTAGTATCCTTCACAACGAACAACTCTCCAGAACAACACTGCAGCCAGAATAATAGCTCCGCCTTCTTTCTTTGCGTATACATTTGGGCGGAGTTATGCAAATCTTCCCACATTGTGACGTAGATATGTTTAATTGAGGAGGGCGTGGACGAGTCTTATCTTTTATAAAGAATATCTCTTTGGTTTTGACCATAGACTGTAAAAAAAAATGGACGTAGTGTCCGTGACGTCACCCGTTGGTTTCTGAAGAGTATTTTTGAAGCTTAAAGTGGGCGGAGCCGGCCGTCGCCATCTTGGCAGCGCGTCACTCCCGGATAATCGAAAATGGGCAAAAAGGCGGGATGTGGGTGGAGCTGGTTGCTAAAACCACGCCCACCTAGCACAACAGTGGTGACGGCAGCAATCCACCTGTCACTCAAGTGGCCACGCCCTTAATTATGCAGAACTTTAAGGTTTAATATAATTTAAACGGATGAATATTAAAAAAATCCCCCCCCCCCTCAAGGTTATCATGAAGGGCAAAATTAACGATATAGACCAAAACCACTTTTTGTACCAGGCTGTAAACATACGTGTTTCTGCTGTAAAGTTGGGTATTTTAACATGACTGACTCTCTTTTGGAGCCAGTCGATGAATTGCAGTTTTAGTCACGTCCGTGTTGTTTCACGAGAGCGAGAGCGGGAGGTTGCCGCTTGGTTTTGAGACTTTAGTCTTTGTAACTTCAGGGATCGTATCTATACACAATCAGCTTGTAACCCTCCAAAGAGAAAGCATCATATGACCCCTTTAAAGGGCAAATGTGCACAGTGGTTGTGTCCCATCTAACTACATCTACAGTACACCCTAAAGTGTGACGTTGAAGCATATGTGAGGGGTGAAAGCATAACATCATAACTAGTTCCCCATCATAGTTCTTCCCATCTGTTGTTAGCAGCAAAGTAACGTGGTCCGATTGCTTGTTCAACCAGAAGTACTCTCTCAGCGGAAGACTGTGGTTCTCAAGCGTCTTCAGTGAAACACAAACGTACAGAAGAGGATCTCTGGGTCTCCGGTTCAGCCTCAGGAGAGGAATTTCTCCACAGACTCCAGAAGCTCACTGGAGCAGTTCAGGCTCTTGAGGTCCAGGATTAATTTGTCTTCTTTGGTCCGCTCTGATGTGGGGCTGATGATGATTTGTGGCTTCTGCGTGTCTTTGTAAAAAGCCTGACTGTTGCTCAGAGAATTGCTGTCCTCTTGTTCCTCCTTCTCCTCTTCCTCTGGAGTGTTTTTGGCCATTATAAGAGGAACCGTGGCCATGTTGATGGACTCGGACACCAGGTCAAGACCGTTCAAAGAGATGCTTTCTGTGACTGCAGGCTGTGATGGAGAAAACATTTACAATTATGCTTTTGACAGATGCTTTTATAGCATTTTTAACAATAACTGTTCCAAATATGTGACCCTTAAGTCGCTGGGGTTTATTTGTAGTAATAGCCAAAAATACATTGTATGGGTCAAAACAATAGATTTTTCTTTTATGCCAAAAAGTAAAAGTATTAAGATCATGTTGCATGAAGATAGTTTGTACATTTCATACTGTAAATATATCAAAACTTAATTTTTGATTATTAATATGCATTGCGAAGAATTAATTTGAACAAATTTAAAGGCGATTTTCTCAATATTTAGATTTATTTGCACCCTCAGATTCCATATTTTCAGATATTGTCCGATCATAACAAACCATACATCAATGGAAATATTATTTATTCAGCTTTCAGATGATGCATACATCTCAATTTCGAAAAATTGACTCTTATGACTGGTTTTGTCACATATGAGGTTTTAACGCTGATGCCATAGAAGAACCATTTTTGGGTTCCTCAAAGAAAATTTCTGTGAAGAATAATTTTTAAAGGAGCTTTTTCGACTTTTTTGGATGTTAAAGGTTCTTTATGGAACCATCGATACCAATAAAGAAACTTTGTTTTTAAAGGGGACGTAACCATAACCATTCAAAGTGAAGGGCACGTGTCAGATTCATAAGCCAAGTGGATTTTGAATGCAGCTTCCAAAAGACAGAAAACAGCCGATTAATATTTTCTATATTTAATACAATCCCACCGCGTGATTATAATGTTTAGCGCGTTGTGTCATCAGCTGCTAAATTCAAATCTGCGTTCATTGGCTGAGACAGACGCTTTATTCCAGAAATTTAATCAGAAATGTCATGTTTGTGATTTTTTATTTTATTTGTTAATTTGTTATTTAAATGAATACACCTATAATTAGGAAACAGATGCAGTTAATCGATGGCGTCAGTCTTAAAGTTTGTTTAAAAAACACTTTTGTGGGACTTTTATTTTGTAGAGTGTAGATTAGAATCACGCTGAATATTCAATCATTTTCCTGGGAATCCATGACTAATAATGATCTCCTGGAGGTTTACTGCTGGTCAAGCACACACCTTACCTTCTCTTCTCTGTGGTTTTCCTTCGGTCGTCTCTTGTTCTTCATCCTCCCCGGTTTAGTTTGCATCTTCCAGTCTTCATCTCTCAGCGGATTGGCTGAATGTGAGTTTCTGAGAGTCCTTGGGTCCACGGGATCGAGTTCTACATCACTCCAGACCTAGACCACATGCAATATAATGCATATATTTGACATAAAAGTCCTGTTTCATGTTTGATTTCCTCCAAATTAATCTAAAATATGAAGCTAAACAAATCCATCATTGACTAGTACACAGTTTTATGTGAAATATGTCGACTACAAGTGACCAAAATCTGCAGATATGATCAACAAGTCCAAGTCTGCATATGTTTTACACTTTAACTTATCAAATTAAACCCATTTCAGATTCATTTTTTAAGTTATAAGAGATTCAATTTGATCATATAATTTGTTGAAATGGCTTGCATATCCAATTTTATTATACTTCATTGTAAACTTAAGTTTATAACTTAAATAGGTGGGAATTTTAAGTAGTTTTTATTTTTTTTGCACTGTGACTATGACTTTGAAATCTGTGCAAAAGCAGCTTAGCAAACACAAAGTGATCAAAATGATTAAATGCAATTATCTGCATTTGCATATGACCAGATTTAAAATATTTATTACACAGCAACTTTAGTGGCCACATACAGTACATGACACCATGCATTTATACAGTATGTAAAGAATCGGATAAGATTTCTCCACAACACATTATCAAATTATCAAAACGTCTTTTCACCCAAAACATAAAATGAATTTACATATGCAAATCTGGATGGAATCATAGTCTGACCTTTTATCATCATACACAATGCATTTTTCCGTGAAATCAGCCTAAAATCAGTGCAAAGATCGTACACTCACTCACACCCACACGCACACACACTCTATCTCTCTCTCTCTCACACACACACACACCACACACACTCTCCTTTCTCTCTCTCTCTCGCTCGCTCTCTCTCTCTCTCTCTCACTCTATCTCTCTCTCACACACACACACACACACACACACACAGACACAGACACAGACACAGACACAGACACAGACACAGACACAGACACAGACACAGACACAGACACAGACACAGACACAGACACAGACACAGACACAGACACAAGACACAGACACAGACACAGACACTCACACTCACGTCACACGACTCACACACACACACACTCACACACTCACACACACACACACACACACACACACACACACACACACACACACACACACACACACACACACACACACACACACACACACACACACACACACACACACACACACACACACACACACACACACACACACACACACACACACACACACACACACACACACACACACACACACACACACACACACACACACACACACACACACACACACACACACACCACAACACCACACACACAACACACACCCAGCCACACACACACAACACACACACACACACACACACACACACACACACACACACACACACACACACACACATCTCATGTATATTCCAGCCTTTAGCAAGCAACAAGTAACAGTTGGCATGATTACAAATGAAAAGATATCAATGCAAATATAACCCCAGAACCTGGGAGACCTCTTGCCTGTATCAGAAGAATAGACAGATCAAATACAACATAATTCATAAGAAAGAGCATTTGCTTTAATTCCAGCCTCCTCTTGAAGGAGTTGATGTCTCATGCTGGTAAAATCAGAGCAACTTTAAAGATTAAACTATTAAATGCACAATCAATATTTCTGCTGTTGTACAGCAAGCATGCAAGTTTAGTATTATAAGTGCATTTAAATTTATATAAATGTCCTTTGTCAAGTTCTTCCACACTGACTGAATCATTATTTCTCTTTGATTCTTGTCTTATACACAGAGACACTGTCATGTTAGAATAGAAAAGAGTTCTGTCCAAACTGTTGCTATACAATTAGATTCCCTAGAATATCATTATATGCTTAAACATTAAGATTTACACTCATGGAAATTACTAAAGTAGTCAAACCTTTCATTAAAAGGGGTGCCAATACTTTTGGCAACGTAGTGTAACCTTTGCCATAGAAAGGTTAAACATTACTGGTGTGCATCTAAAGACATAAAGGATATGTTTTAAGATCAATCAGTGCGAGCTCAGACTTACATTTCAGTCCAGGACTAGACTTAAGCCTTGTTTGTCACATTCGTAATATAGTGCAATGTGGTCATGCAGTCTCTGATCAGACATCATTCAGTCTCAAATACTAACCGTGTCTGCGGTGGACATCGAGGAGACTCGCTGGAACTTGACCTTTGACCCCGATGACCGTCGGCTGAGCATGGGCTCTTTGAAGGAAGACTCGCTGTTGGACACCGAGATGCAGTCTTTCCGTGGCGCCTGGGCCAGAAAATGCAGACACGGCACCTTCTCAGCCAGCGTGTCTCTGTGAATCAGTCAGAAACACAGACCGCGTCACATATGGTCTCCGAGCCGCGCGGCGGCCGAGGCGACTGCGCTCGAACGAACCTGTAGTTGGAGTGTATGATGGCGTAGATGAAGGGATTGTATATGGCTGATGCTTTGGCAATCACTGCGGGGACTGCCTTGGAATACGGCGTGAGAGCGTGGCTGTACCTGGAGCAGAAAATAATAACCAAAGCACATCTTCAGCTCTTGAAAGAGCTCACAGAAGCTCATGAACGTCTGCAATCCTGGTGTGCATCAAAACACAGTTAGCATTACTGAACGTCTCTGAATTTGTGATGTCTGAAAATGCTGATTTCTGTCCAAATATCTAAATATTTGTAAATTAAGATACTTTACCTAAGACGCAGATTAACTTGAAGTCTAGCGTTCTGAGAAACTGTATCAAGATTAAGTGAGTTTAACCCCTTAACTGCCACCGTCCACCTCAGTTTACTTCACTATATTACAATTAAATCCTCATCTAATCATGACACACTAGACATCGCTGGGAAGGTCTAAGACTCCTAAATAGATTTTGTATGACTTGTTTTGTAAAAAAAATGATGTGGGAAAATGTATAGATTAATTTATGAGTGCATCTGAAAAATCTGCATCATAATTCTGACCTCTGTATCACACTTTAGAAATCATAATAAATCATATATCACTTGAAAACTTAAAATCTCAAAATTCAAACCAGTTTTAAAAATCAGACATTGTGTTACCGTGGAAATGATACATCAAAATCATATTACAAAATGTTTTCGTTTATGAATTATGAACGTTTAAGTTTGGATAGTGCACTTTAACGTCTATGTTAACTAAAAGCAGTTAATATTGTTCAGAGACAGTAATTCAGATTAATTAAGATATTTTCTCTCGTTTTAAGCATAAACTCACTTAATTAGTTTTAAGAGAGCAGCTTAATATCTGAAGTCATTTTGTTTCTCATGAAAATGTATATTCATTTTTAATAATGTTTAGATACACTGCTAAAATATTTGTCTTGTTTAGTATTTTATTATGTTTTCCTCTAAAAATGTCCAAAGAATCAAGATGTAATTACTTGAGAAGCAAAATTACCTTTAATAAAGTATATCAAAATACATGGAAGTCATATTTGTTGATGGGGTCATAAATCATAAAACTGAATTCAAAAGGGAAAAGAAGATGATTTTTATGACCCCACAGATGCAGATACACTCACTTTTTCTTTTCTTTTTCCCAGATAAAATACTTAATATCTTATTCTCAAGCAAATGCATATTGATTTAAGAATGTTTCGATAAATTGCAAAAAAAAAAAGAAAAATTAAATTGAATTTTTTTTATTGCAAATATCCCCAAAATGTATCAAAAATAAAGTGAGCTCAAAACCAGAAAAAAAATCAGTTAGTGTTTAGAGACAAATAAACAATTCAAAGAAACAAGATATTTTCTCTTGTTTTAAGTATATATTTTTTTCATAGAGCAGCTTAATATCTGAAATAAATTTGTTCTCAAGCAAATGTATCTTCATTAAGAATGCTTCGATAAATTGCAAATAAAAAAATTTGACGTATTATTTTTTTCATTGCAAACATCCCAAAAATGTATCAAAATAAAGTGAGCTTAAAACAAGCAAAAATACAGACAAATAAATGTAATTCAGATTAATTCAAACGTAATATATTTTCTCTTGTTTTAAGCATAAACTCACTTAATTAGTTTTTTTCTTAGAGCAGCTTAATTTTTTAAATAATTTTGTTCTCAAGCGAATGTATTTTGAATTAAGAATGCTTCGATATGTGAAGTATAAAACAAGATAAAACACTAAACATGAAATCATTTTATAGTGTCTCTGTCTAAGACTGTGTGAAGAAGTAGGCCGAGTGACGCTGGGGGGTGTTTGTGAGCGGTCAGCAGGGGCCGGTGACCCCTGGCTGTTTATATGACATGGACGTGACCTCGAGGTGTTGCTAGCTGAGCGGAAAGAATCTCCTCCAGCACGCTAACGCTGAGGTGTTAGCACCGAACCCAGCAGCCTTTCATTCAGCTGATGTTTCTATAAAAGGACATCTCTTCACTCCAGAAAGTCTCAGATCTTTTCAGATGATCACACATCACGGTTCAGGACAAACCTTTGTAACTTAATTCCTAACTCCCATCATCCGGAAGCCATTGGGTTTGTTGATTCTGTGGTGAACGCAAGCGCGAGGTATTTTCAAATCAACATAAAATACATCGGTTATTCACGCTCGTGGCTTTTTGTACAGTTTAAAAAAATATAGTTGCTGACTAAGTGGATAAATGGGACTACTGAGGTAAATATATAGCATTGCATCGGTGTCTCAGCAATGGATGCTCTGAAGTGAATGGGTGCCGTCAGAATGAGAGTCTGATAAAACATCACAGCAGTCCATCAGTTAACATCAGAAGATGATCCAGCATTAAGATATTTTAATATGAGTTCATAACTCTTCCTCAGTGATAAAGTGCATTTGCTGTCGTCTCTCGCACCAAAATCCAGCCTCATATTAGTTTAGAGTTGTTTAGTCTTGTAAACGCTGCAGATTTCTCTCCTGGTTCAATCCAGAACACCTTTTCACTGGAGTTTAATACATATGCATGTATTAAAAACATCTTAATGATAGATTTGTTTCAGCTTCTGATGTTAACTGATGGACTGTGGATTATTGTGATGTTTTATCAGACTCTCATTCTGACGGCACCCATTCACTGCAGAGCATCCATTGATGAGACATTTCTACAAACCTGTCAAAATAATAACTGCTTTTAGTGCTATGCACTATGCACTGGAAAACAACTATGTAGCACTCAAACCAATGACAAAACTCGTGTCAAGCTATCCACCTATTTCTATGTGCATTTTGGGATATCGCATAAAAAGACGCAGGATGGAAACGCCAAGATGCTCATCAATTATAAAAAAAAACACATGCGCTTAACTAAGTAGGATAAATTTCTTATGCGATAAGAAAACATGCGCATAAACTACGACGGAAACACTTTTACTGAATAAATTCCTGTGACTTTGTGATGGCATAAAGCTGGACTAATCCTCTGAAACGCTTGAGCAAAGTCTCGTCAGAGTGCTTCGTTATAATTAACTCACACACTGCAAACAATCATTCTCTTACTTCGAGTATAAATATCCAGATATTGCATTTCCTTGACAAGTAAAATGATTTACGATAACAGGTCTTGTTTTCAAAAAATCAAAAATCAAAATTTTGTTAGTTTTTATTTAAAACACGCAGAAATATCAGCCGATGGTGTAAGAAAAAATCATCTTAATTCAAAGGCAAGAGATTGTTTTTTCTTGCCCCATTGGCAGATATTTGAGCTTGTTTAAATATAATAGTGCAATATAATTGTTGTATAAATATATATATTATATATGTTTTAATTATTGTTTTACAGGAAAAAGAAAATGTTTGATATTTATCATAGAAAACAAGATAAAATACTAAGAGAATAATTTTTTATATTTATACTAGAAAAGAAGACAAAAATACTAAGATAATAATATTTAGATATTTATACTAGAAAACAAGATAAAATACTAAGAGAATAATTTTTTGAGATATTTATACTAGAAAAGAAGACAAAAATACTAAGATAATAATATTTTGATATTTATACTAGAAAACAAGATAAAATACTAAGATAATCATTTTTAGCCGTGCAAAAACAACAGACTGCAAAAATAAAATAACGCGTTTAGCTCGTAATTTATTGTATGCAAAAATTATTATATACAGTGCCTTCTGCAGCAAATTAAATTTTTTTCTTCGTGATATTTAGCTCAAGTAATTTAGGGAGTGACGATTTGCTCTCTTCAACTCGTTGGATGGAAACGGTGCTTTGTTGGCAAAGGTTTTATGCGATATTGCAATGTCGTGCATAAGTTGAATTGGTAATTCTGCATGTAAACATAGGTTATGGTGTTCCTGTGGCTCAGTGGTAGAGCATTGCGTTAGCAGCGCAAAGGTTGTGGGTTCGATTCCCAGGGAACACACATACTGACAAAAAAAAAAATGTATAACTTGAATGCACTGTAAGTCGCTTTGGATAAAAGCGTCTGCTAAATGCATAAATGTAAATGTAAATAAATGTTATTGATAGTTCCCGTACCCTGCCCAGGCGATGAGCGTCACGCTGGCGTACGGAGACCAGGACAGAACGAACACGATGATGACCACGAACGCGATCTTGGCCAGCTTCCACTCTGTCTTTATGGACTGCTGCTGGATGAGCGCGGTCTTCCTCACATGACTGCCCAGCTTCTCCAGATCTCTGAACACACAAGGAGATGCATGATGGGACTCGTTTCCATGAAGGGCATTGTGCAGCATGTATGGGACGTCCAGTTAGGGTCCTGATTGTTTATTGTGGCCATCCCAATAGACAAGAGTATATGGACAAATATTTGTATCTCCAAACTATTGTCTCTATTATGTTTTTTTTTTTATACATGACCCTGGAGCACAAAACCAGTCATAAGGGTCAATTTTCTTAAAATTGAGATTAATGCATAATCTGAAAGCTGAATAAATTATATTTTCATTGATGCATGATTTGTTATGAAAATCTGGAATCTGAGGGTGCCAAAAAAAATCTAAATATTGAGAAAATCATCTTTAAAGTTGTTCTAATTAAGTTCTTAGCAATGCATAAAGTTATTATTTTCTAGAAAAGCAAAAACTATTATCTTGTGTTCAGAAGAAACAAGTTAAAATGAAGTGAGTTTTTACTTGAAACAAGACAATAATCTGCCAATGTGGAAACAAAATATTCTTGTTTTCTGTTTGAAATAACATTATTTTGTGTACCACATTTGCAGATTATTGTCTTGTTTCAAGTAAAAACTCACTTCATTTTAACTTGTTTCTTCTGAAAATAAGAGAATAATTTTTTCTTGTCTAGAAAATAATAACTTTTTTTCGCAGTGTAGTAATATGCATTGCTAAGAACTTAATTTGAACAACTTTAAAGATGATTTTCTCTTTTTTTGCACCCTCATATTCCAGATTTTCAAGAATTTTTTTCTATTTTGGCTGAAAACAAGACAAAAAAAATCCAAATAAGAATTATTTTTTTTGCAGTGTAATCAAAAATTATGTTTTTATATATTTACGGTAGGATATTTACATGATCTTAATATCTAATGATTTTTGGCATAATATAAAAATGTATAATTTTGAGCCATACAATGTATTGTTGTCTATTGCTACAAATATACCTGTGCTGCTTATGACTGCTTTTGTGCTCCAGTGACACATATTAAGTATTAATTGTATTAATTGTTATTTTATATATATGAATAGTTTTTCACTGTGTTTAGAGCAGGCAGCCAAACGCTTAGTGATCGTTTAACATGACTGAATGAATTATAGATCAGATAAGATACTAAATATAATGTTAAAATACAAAAGTTAAACTTTTTGTAAAAATTTCTGTAAAGCGGCTTTGCAATGATTTGTAATTAAATCAGATTCAATATTTAAAACAGATATTTTATAACATATCAATATTTACAGATGCCATACTGAAAATGATGTCAAATAATGCTTTTGTCAGACCTGTGTCCCCGTGTCTTGTGTCTCCCTTCCTCTTGTGCCCATATATGGTCCTTCCTGTTTCCTGTTCATTATTAGTTCAGACAGTCGCAGCCGTGTGTCTGGATTATGTTCCAGGTGTGTCTCGTTAGTTCTGTCTATTTGGGTTGTTAAACGTCATGTGTGTGCATCAGATCTCCATTTCCGTGTTCCTGTGCTCTTTGCTTTATGTCATTAAAGACAGTATTATTTGAAGTATCTCCTCGTCTCCTTCATTCTTGACGGGACGTGACGGTTATATGGATCAATACTTTAGGGGTGTGCATGCATGAGCATAAATTAATTGAGCAGTGAATTTATAAATAGTGGTAACCTGAAATCGTCATCTTAAATATATTTCCACCTGATTTCACCTTAAAGATGTTTTTTTGGTATCAATTTATGAATTTATGCTGATTGATAATATTTTTGGCTTGAACGAAACCAGTTAAATTAGATGTTTTTTTTTACAGTGTAGTACAAACATTATTATATTGGACAGTATATTAAAATAATAAAATAATGCTTTCTAAATAAATGTAATCAGTGAGAATATTACTTTAAAAAATTGTAAATTGATATAATGTTAATTTATGTAAATTGCATATATAATGTGCATTTAATGTATACAATGTAAATATTTTTTTTTACATATTATTATTATTTGCAACACATGTAGTTTAGCATTCCAGTTTTAATATAATTATTTACATTGAACTTGTCTGGGTTTGATGTTACTTGATTAATATGAGCTACAGTCAGGGTTATTATATTATCATTACCTAAAACCATAACCATAAAAACAATTATAATAATAATAATAATAAAACTTGAAATGAAATAAAATTAACTGAAATAAAATAAAATAAAATACATATATTAAAATTATAACTCATTTTCATTTAAGCTGGAGTATTAAAATAACTAAAACTAAAATAAAACTATATGGACATATAAAAAAATAAACAAAATAAAAAAAATGACAAAAACACCCAACAAAATTACTTATAATTTAATTAAAATTGAAATGAAACTGAACAAAAAAATAGTAATACAATTATTATTAATAATAATAATACATAATTTATTACAAAATTTAATCTAATGCAAAATATTACTTTAATATACACTTTATTTTAGCGTCTCTTAACTAGTTGCTTATTAGCATGCATATTACTACAATATCAGCCATTTATTAGTAGTAATTAAGCACTTATTAATGCCTTATTCTACATGCCTAATCATACCCAATACCTAAACTTAACAACTACCGCACTAACTATTAATAACCAGCAAATTAGGAATGTATTGAGGGAAAATTCATAGTTAATAGTGAATAAGTGTTCCCAAACTGTATATAGTACAGTATATCAATGATGCTAAAATAACACCGGCTGCAGTTATTACCGTATCTACAATTGTCCAACAATCATTTGGCAACAAACTAGTCCGTATGCAGCATGCATTTAAATGGATTTTAAAGCCATATAGTGATAATAAATCTAAAAAGTAGGAGATGTGAAGCGTGTGAATCTGGCCGACGCTGTACCTGCTTGCGTTACGAATGGCGAGGAACATGAAGAAGTAGCAGTACGAGATGATTGCGAGAGGGATGAAGAACACAAAGCAGCAGAGCATCAAGGTGTAGCTCTTGTTGGCCGGCGTGGACGTCACATAGTCCCATGTGCAGGACGTCATGAGGCCTTCTGGGATATACGAACCTGTCCGAGAAAAACATAGCTGTCTCATCCAGCGGCAAAGGAAAGACGTTGCACCGAGTGTTGCATGACAAAAAATGTTCTATGCTTCAAATGCATCTTCAGGATAAAAGTAGCTCATAACTTAGATTTAGGAGATAATCTTAAATTTAGAACTCCTAAATGTGTGCCCTAAGAGTATTTCACTATGTGTTTTAGCACTAAAACTAGCTCCTATATCTGTGAAACGTTAGGAGTGAAGAGGAGTCATAATTCACTAAGACCAGGGCTCGAATTGAGGGGGGGGGGTGGTATCCCCCTGGTCGAAATAAATGACAAAAAGCATCCCCTCTGTAAAACCACCAACTTACCATCCCCTCTTTGGATTATTATTTTTGTGTATTATGTCAAACTCATCATGCACATGAAATGTTAAAATTCTCAACTCATGATCCAGAACAAAGAGCAATTTCTTCATTTTTCGAACCATCTTTAAAAATAGACTGATTTTTTTTATTGATTAGAATTTAAAGACTTATATACAAAAATTTTTGATAAAAAATATATAATAATTAAATAAAAAACTTGTATCATTTTCAGTTAGAATGCACTGGAACAAAAAATCTATAACTACAAAAGTGTTTCCCCTACCATTATTTTGAGACAGGATCAAAACCTCCACCTTTAATGCCCTTTGTTTTCACACCTTAATGTTTTCTTCTAAGGCATTTTTGAAAAAGTTGCTTAAATATCTTAATTTAACTAAGGCCTAGTCCTGGCTTAAGCTAAGCCCTGTTTGTGAAACCGGGCCTTAGTTGACTAAAACTTGATAAGGTTGACTAAATAAGATAAACACTGACAAGGACATTCTACATGGGACTAAGACTAAACGTCATTGCACATCGAGTACGACATTTTCACATGCGTTTTTCCGTGTTCCTATCATTTCCCATCAAAATGCATGCTAAAACGCAGAAAATCGAACCTGATCCGAATTTTTTTTATGACAGACGAAAGTTTCGAAGGCAGTGTGTAAACGTGATTGACACAACATGAGGTCGTATTAATTTTTCAACGTGCGAAAATTTCGGACTCTGTGTGCAATTGTAATGGATCCGGTCGATGAACTTCCTTTAACTCACCACCAGAGGTCACTCGCTCACCACATGGACTCTTGCACTACACTACTGTTGCACATCACCCACGGACTACAATTCCCATCATCCACTGCACTGACGACACACACAGACACCAGACACTGACACACACACTCACACACACACACACACACACTCACACACACACACACACACACACACACACACACAACACACACACACACACACACAACAACACACACAACACACACACACACACACACACACACACACACACACCCACACACACACACACACACACACACACACACACACACACACACACACACAACACACACACACACACACACACACAGACACAGACACAGACACAGACACTTGGACACACACGACCACACAATTGTTTATTATAAGCCTTGGACTTCCTCTCTGTCATCGGCGAGTATTGTTTAGCATTTAGCATTCTCCTAATGTGTTTGTTTTTGTGTTCAGCTACATACCAAGCCTTTCCGTATTTGTTTTTTGTGTTCAGTCTCCCTTGTAGTAGTTCTTCTGCGTTTTTCACATCTCCAAGTGTACCTGCTTTTACGGAGCCTCTTCTAGTTTCCGTGTCTCATTTAATTTAGTCCTAGTCTTTTTCGTGTTGTCTGGTTCCTGATCTCCTGCCTCGTACCGTGATTACCCCTCTTGTCAAGCCCTCTGGATATGTTCGCCGATCGAAGACCTCGCACGTTTACTACTCATCTGCCTTACCCTCAATATACCTGTTTGCCAGTTGTTCGACCCTGCCTGTGTTTTTAACCATGCCTAAAAATAAAAGCTTGCACATGGATCCGCACGCCTCTCGTCTTGTCGGCCCCGTTACAGCAATGACCTTAAGACTCAAATTGAAAAAGCTGACACTAGCACTCACTCCATCCTATGAGGGGTGCCAGACTCCAGCACAGAGAGTAGATCCAGACCAGGAGGATGATCATGAGCGTGCGGCGTCTGGACGTCCAGCAGATGGCCTGCAGGGGTTTGGTGATCACGATGTAGCGGTCGATGGAGATGGCCAGAAGGTTGATCATGGATGTGATTCCGAACAGAGCGCCGCAGAAGGCGTACATCTTACACCCTGCGTGGATGTGGAAACAGATCGTCAATTTTATCAATATATTTATTTATTTATTATTAGCCATAGCCAGACGCTTATCCAAAGCGACTTACAAATGAGGACATTATAGAAGCATCAAAACAACAAAAGAGCAATAACATGCAAGTGCATTACAAGTTGGTTACTAACTAGTACACAAAGGATTTTTTTTTTTAGAAAACTATATGTAAAATATAGAACATTAAACTTAGTGATTTTTACCAGAAAAGCTAGCAGTGAGAATAAATACTGTAGAGGGTATTTGTGTTTTTTTTATAAAAAGAAGACAGATTAGATAAAATAAATTTAGAATAGAGAGTGCTGGAGAGGGTCAAATAAAGATGGAAGAGATGTGTTTTTAGCCCGTTTCTTGAAATGGGTAAGGATTAGAGTTGGCAGTCACCAGATGGGAAGTAAATGAAAAAGTAAGTGAAAGGGATTTTGTCCTCTTTGGGATGGTACAGTTGCGTTTCACTTGAAACGCAAGCTTCTAGAGGGCATAAGTTATAATGAATTTAGGTAAAGGGGTGCAGAGCCAGAGGTGGTTCTGTAGGCAAACATTAATGCCTTGAATTTAGCGAGCAGCTATATGAGCCATGCAAATAAACAGAGGTGTGATTTTCTTTTCGGCTCATAAAGATTAATCTTGCAGCAGCGTTTTGTTAATTGTAAGAGGTTGATGGAACTGGCTGAAGACTGCCAAGAGAGCATTGCAATAGTCCATCTGGACAACAAGAGCCTAACAAGGAGTTTGTTGCATGTTCCGAGAAAGGGCCTGATCTTCCTAATATTATATAATGCAAATCTACAGGACCGGGCAGTTTTAGTAATGTGGTCTGTGAAATTCAGCTGATCAAATCACAACTCCAAGGTCTGGCTGTTTTTTGAAGGAGTTATTGTTGAGAGCCTAATTGGAAGGTGAAATTGTGATAAACGATGGTTTGCTGAAACACAAACAAGCAGTTCTGTCTTAGCTAGGTTTAGTTGAAGGGATGATGGTCCTTCATCCAGCTAGAAATGTCCGCTAGACATGCTGAGATGCGAGCAATATCAATATATGTATTATTCTCAGTGTTGTGCATGTTACTTCCAAACTGTAATGCATTATGGATTACTTGTTACTGTTATTTGTGATCCTGGACGACAAAACCAGTCATAAGGGTCAATTTTTCGAAATTGAGATTTATGCATCGTCTGAAAGCTGAATAAATAATATTTGCATTGATGTATGGTTTGTTATGATCGGACAATATTTGGCTGAGAAAGTCGGGAATCTGATGCTGTAAAAAAAATCAAAATATTGAGAAAATCATCTTTAAAGTTGTTCAAATTAAGTTCTTAGCAATGCATATTACTAATCAAAAATTAAGTTTTGATATATTTACGATAGGAAATTTAGATAATATCTTCATGGAACATGATCTTAATATCTAATGATTTTTGGCATAAAAGAAAAATCTATAATTTTGACCCATACACTGTGTTGTTGGCTATTGCTACAAATATACCCAGCGACTGAAGACTGGTTTTGTGCTCCAGGGTCACATATATGTTATGGGAATTAATAATTTATGACACATTTCACTAATAACAATTTATTGATTACTTAATCTGTGAATCATATCGAATGTTCATTTGTTGTTGATGCAGTAATTATTAACAAATGGTTTAGTTGTTCATGAATCATACATTATCTGTGCATTAGTTATGTATTAATTAATGCATATTAGTGCCAACGTATTGTAAAGTGTTACCAGAAAGCCATACAATATGACTTGGTTCTTCTGATTTCCATTTTATAGCTATACATTTATTAGCTGCTATCAGAGCCATCTTAAAGAAACACTCCACTTTTTTTGGAAAAGGCTCATTTTACGACTCCCCAAGAGTTAAACAGTTCACATTTACCGTTTCTGAATCCATTCAGCCGACCTCCGGGTCTGGCGGGAGCACTTTTAGCGTAGCTTAGCATAGATCATTGAATCGGATTAGACCGTTAGCATCTTGCTCAAAAACTTTCAATTGGAGCTGCAATTCCAGGTTTTAAAACAGAGATGGCGACAAAGAGGCAAAACTTCTGGACCGCAGCTTTCAGTAAACGTTAATTACTGTACATAATAATACAATGGACCCTTTTCAAAAGACTGTGTTTAATGGTCATCAGCATCATAAATCCTCAAAAGTGTATATTTTTTTAAAATGTATGTACATTAATAACACTATTCTTTGTATATATATCACATTCACACATGCAAAAAAAATTGTTTTATGCTTCAAGTTTCTAACAGCGTCTATGGGGGGGGGGGATTTGACATCGTTTGCTCTTCTATGCCCGTTATGTCCTCTCTCAATTTTTTTATTTTTTGAAAGTCGAAAACACTCGTAGAGTTTTTATTCTGCTATTTGAACAAAATGAATGCACAAGTACCTCTTCCCATTCCCTGCTCTTCAAGACCCGATGACGACGTGCTGCTGAAAACCGGACATGTGAAAAAGGTCCATAGGGTTTAAGTAACCAAGTAAGCATTAGGGAAAACAGAGATGGCGACAAAGAGGCAAAACTTATGGACCGCAGCTTTAAGTAAACGTAAATTCTTCCTTTGATCTGTAACGTTGGGTTTTAAGCTTTGTTTCATGTCTTTTATTTTGGGGAAGTTTAGTCATTTCGCGAGGCACCCATCCTGTTTGTTTACATGCTTCGAAGAAGATGGGGGACTGAGTGATGGCCATGAGGAAGTCTCCTGTATTCCTGCTATGAAGTGGTTCGGAGGCTCTGTTCAGTTCTTGTTCTGAAACACAAAAAGTTTCAGGTTGTACTAGAAGCTCGTAGAGGTAAAGCAAAAGCATGTTATTCATGGCCACTTCCATTGACTTTGACCAACTAAACACCCTTTAAACCTTTAATGCACAGATAGTATTTTCATTTTCATATGACTCAAAGTGATTGCAGTTTGATAAAATAGCTGTCTTGGAATATATCCAGTTGTACACTACTCAATTCAATGATATATAATGGTAAGGAGTGCATTTTGCATGATGCAGTATCAAATTGAAATGAAAGAGTTTGTTGAATTTTTTGACTTTTTTATCATATTTGATCAATTAGACTTTTATGGCTCATATAGCCCGATATAGAGGACAATTATATGGAGGAAAAAGCAACTCAATTTCATTCAGAGACCAAAAACAAAATAAATAAATTGTAAAAATTAAAAACATTAAATTTTTGCATCTTTTAAAGGACAAAGCGATGAAATTTGGCTTATTAAATCAATGAGATCTTTTAACAGAAATAACTGACACAAATGCAAATATCTCGATATCTCCAATAATATGTCACAGTAAGTGAGATGTAAATGATCTCACACATAAGGATTGAGATATGAAGAAATAAGATATGATGAAGATCAACTCGCCTCCAGCTGGACTGAAAGTAACAAACTTGAAGATGTGACACGATCATTCCTCCGCTGAGGAACTGAAGAATAAACTCCTCAGAAGATTGATGAAGATCATCCCCGCTGAAACAGTAAAGTAACATAAGCTCTCGGATTAGATGGATGAAGATCACCTCGCTGAGGAACGGCGTGAAAGTAACAAACGCTCCTCAGAAGATTTGAAGATGTCCTCCGCTGAGGAACAGTAGTAACAAACGCTTGAAGATGTGATGAAGATATTCCTCCGCTGAGGAACAGTGAAAGTAATAAACGCTCCTCAGGTTTAAGTCGTTCCTCCGCTGAACAGTGAAAGTAATAAACGCTCCTCAAGTGTGAAGCATTTCCTCCGGGGAAATTAGGTACAAACCTCCTCAGAAGATTTGAAGATCATTCCTCCGCTGAACAGTGAAAGTAACAAACCTCCTCAGAAGATTGATGAAGATCGTTCTCCGCTGTAACATGGAACAGTTGAAAGTAACAACGCTCCTCAGAAGATGTGAAGAATTCCTCCGCTGGGAACAGAAAGTAACAAACGCTCCTCAGAGTGATGGCATTCCTCCGCTGAGGAAGTGAAAGTAACAAACGCTCACTACTGCCAGATTCATGATGAAGTAGTTCCTCCGGAGGCGTGAAAGTAACAAACGTCCTCAGAAGATTGAAGATCTTCCTCCGTTACTGAAACACAAAAAGTACCTCCTCAGAAGATTTCAGAAGCTCCTCCGTAGAGGAACAGTAAAGTAACAAAAGCTCCTCAGAAGATGTTAAGATTCATGGCCGCTGAGGAACTGAAAGTAAAACCTCCTCAGAAGATTGATGAAGATCTTCCTGCTGACCAACTAAAGTAACACCTTCAGAAGATGTGAAAGATCGTTCTCCGCGAGGAACAGTGAATAATAAACGCACCTCAGAAGATAGTAAGATTTTCCGCTGAGGAACAGTGAAAGTAAAAAACGCTCCTCAGAAGATGTGATGAAGATCGTTCCTCCGCTGAAAGTAAAGTAACAAACGCTCCTCAGTTAGTGAGAAGATCTTCCTCCGGAACATAAAGTCTATACATCAATTCAAAGATGATAAGATATTCCCTCGTGAAACAGTGAAAGTAACAAACGCTCCTCAGAGTGTGATGAAGATCATTTTGCAGGAACAGTGATGCAGTATCAAATTGAAATGAAAGAGTTTGTGAGGAACAGTGAAAGTTAACAAACGCTTCAGAAGATTTGAAGATTTTCCGCTGAGGAACGGTGAAAGTCAAACGCTCCTCAGAAGATTTGATCAATTAGACTTTCCCTCGCTGAGGAACAGTGAAAGTAACAAACGCTCCTCAGAAGATGTGATGAGCATTCCTCCGATATAGAGGACAGTGAAAGTAACAAACGCTCTCAGAAGATGTGATGGAGTTCCTCCGCTGAGGAAAGTGAAGTAACAACGCTCTCAAAGATTTGAAGATCATTCCTCCGCTGAGAACACCAAAAACAAACGCTCCTCATAAATGTGAAATTTCCTCGTAAAAGTGAAATAACAAACGTCCTCAAAGATTTGGTGCAGATCATTCCTCCGCTGAGGAACAGTAAAGTAACAACACTCTTCAAAGATGTGGAAGATCGTTCCTCCGCTGAAAAGTGAGCGATGAAACTCTGAAGATGTGATGAAGATCGTTCCTCCGCTGATGAACAGTGAAAGTAAAAACGCTCCTCAAAGATGAGAAGATCTTTATAACGCTGAACAGAGCATATACTGACACAGAAATGATCTAAATATCATTCTTTATCTCCGCTGAAACAGTAATAACAAACGCTCCTCAGAAGATGTGATGAAGATCTCCTCCGGAGGAACAGTAAGAACAAACGCTCCTCAGAGATGTAAATGATCGTTCCTCCGCAGGAACATAAAGTAATAAAACGCTCCTCAGAAGATTGAGAGATGTTCCTCCGCTGAAGGTGAAAGAATAAACGTTCCTCAGAAGATGTGATGAAGATCATTCCTCCGCTGAGGAACAGTGAAAGTACAAACGCTCCTCAGAAGATGTGATGAAGATCATTCCTCCGCTGAGGAACAGTGAAAGTAACAAACGCTCCTCAAAAGATCATTCCTCCGCCGAGGAACAGTGAAAGTAACAAACGCTCCTCAGAAGATGTGATGAAGATCGTTCCTCCGCCGAGGAACAGTGAAAGTAACAAACGCTCCTCAGAAGATGTGATGAAGATCGTTCCTCCGCCGAGGAACAGTGAAAGTAACAAACGCTCCTCAGAAGATGTGATGAAGATCGTTCCTCCGCCGAGGAACAGTGAAAGTAACAAACGCTCCTCAGAAGATGTGATGACAGATCATTCCTCCGCTGAGGAATACGTGAAAGAAGATCCTGATGATCAGATTTGAGAATAAAACATGATTGATGGAGAATCAAGTAAAGCTGAGCTGCTTCAGAAAGTGTTCATCTGGAGATATTACTGCAGTTATTCTGACGCTTACTTGATCAAAACCAGTCCAGATTTGACACGAGAAGCAGCAGCTGAAGCTGGACGCTTGTACAATTACTCTAAATGAGATTTTACTGGATAAACACTCTCAACTATCAATCAGAGACATGGAGGAGATTTTGTGTGACAGGTTTAACAGCAAAGTTTTCATCTCTCATTCAGAAGCCTATACAGTGCTAGAAACTTCTGCACGCTTTGATGGAGTTAAATAGGTTTATTGATTCAACACATTGCATCTGAGGTGGTTCATCACACAACAATCATTGTGATTGCACATCATTAATCCTACAGTCAGAGTTCACACAATTTCCTCTGATTAAAAGTCACCCGGCGTCACCTGCTGAAACCCTCGTCCCCGTCCATCAAGCATTAGAGCTGCGGGAGACATCCGCGCTTCACGGGAACAACACGGCCGTTCCTAGAAAGCTCTCAGCCGACAGACGACCTCCAGAGAGATGCCACGACAAGTTTGAGTGATTCTCAGTCAGGGGGAAAATCCTCACGTACAGTATGACGAGAGTCTGTTAATGCTGCTGGTTGACATCTGATTAACAGCAGTCATGTTTAGTTATTAGGTAACACCAGACACAATCTGGGACAGAGATGGATTGTGCCTTTGTCGCATATGTTAAAGGACTAGTGCTGCATGTGCTCACCATAAGGCCTTCCAAGATGTAGATGAGTTTATTCCTTCATCAGATTAGTAGAAATGTAGCATTCCATCACTTGCTCACCAATGGATCCTGAATGGGTGCCGTCAAAATGATTTTTTGCCATCAAAATTATGTTTTCCAGTGCATAGTACATAGAACTAAAAGCAGTTATTATTTTGACAGGTTTGTAGAAATGTGTCTCAGCAATGGATGCTCTGCAGTGAATGGGTGCCGTCAGAATGAGAGCTGATAAAAACAACACAATAATCCAGTCCATCAGTTAACATCAGAAGCTGAAACAAATCCAGCATTAAATGTTTTTAATACGAGTGCATAATCCATAATAACTCTTCCTCAGTGAAAAAGTGTTCTGGATTGAATCAAGAGAGCCAAAAACAGCTCTAAACTAATATGTAAAGCGCCTTACTATGTAAAGCGCTTTGAGTGCCTAGAAAAGCGCTATATAAATGTAACAAATTATTATAATTATTATAATTGTATTATATGTGGCTGGATTTTGATGTGAGAGACAACAGAAGATGCACTTTTTCACTGTAGGAAGAGTTATGGATTATGGACTCGTATTTAAGTTAAAAACATCTTAATGATGGATTTGTTTCAGCTTCTGATGTTAACTGATGGACTGTGGATTATTGTGATGTTTTTATCTGACTCTCATTCTGACGGCACCCATTCACTGCAGAGCATCCATTGCTGAGACATTTCTACAAACCTGATGAAGAAACAAACTCATCCTAATTTTGGATGGCCTTCGGGTGAGTACATTTCAGTAAATGTTCATTTTTGGGTGAAATATTGCTTTGACAT
Organism: Ptychobarbus kaznakovi; assembly: GCA_027422405.1. Taxonomy (NCBI): domain Eukaryota; kingdom Metazoa; phylum Chordata; class Actinopteri; order Cypriniformes; family Cyprinidae; genus Ptychobarbus; species Ptychobarbus kaznakovi. The sequence continues at coordinate 363,914 of CM049796.1, read as the reverse complement.
GCAGATGCATGAAGTGAGATACACTATACGTAAAAAATAACACATATTCCTGATTTTATTGTGAAGCATGCATCAGTGCATATGTTACTCTAAAGAAAGAAAGTTGAAAGTAAAAAAGCAAAAATGCATGAATAGCATAAGCATATACTTGATGAGCTTTTTGTCTTGTTAATGCACATATAACAGCACATTTAGTCAGTTCTGTCCACCACACAGTAAAGTTAATGGAGATGAGCACTAGAATAAACGAGAAGGCTTTTTAAAGAGGTCAGACATTGATTCATGTCATATACAGCGGGAATTAAACAGGTCGTCAGTGGCTTTGTTTCTGAGAAACTGATGGTTTGTTATCCACTTCCACATGATCACTCCAAAACCCTACAGGCCTGCATGTGCATCTGATTAATTACGGTCAAAAACATTTTGCTTTGTTTACAGTCAATGTGCATCATGTTACATAATTGCATGGTTTCATTTCATTGCATTATGCAATCACGTTGTTAACAGACCCACGCAAACAGCAGCTTCTAGAAGACATAACTGTGATCTCAAAATAGGATCTCATTTGTTGACATTAGTGTCAGACCTGTGTCCCCATGTCCCCCTCTCGTGCCCATTTTTGGTCAGTTTCTTGTTCTCATCATTAGTTTCCAGCCGTGTGTCTTTATTTATCTAATTACTCCACTGTTTCCCGGAGTCTAGTGTCCGCTGTTAATCGTCAGTTGGTGTTTGTCTTCCCCCGAGTTGCTCCCAGCACAACGCAACAATTAGTTGATGCATTACCAAACTATCCATGATCAACGTATTTTATAAATAGAAATACAGTGATTTATTGTTTGTCAACTTTAAAATATCAGTAACACTTTAGTTAGATCTCATTTTATAGTTAATGCAATATCTAACATAAACTATAATTGGTAATATGTTTGTTTATTATTGTTAAAGCTAGTTATTGATTGTTTGTTGCATTATCTAATGTTAACAAAACTAACTTTTAATTTTGAAACATATTAGTAAATGTTAAAATAACATTAACTAAAATTAATAAAGGCTGTGGAAATGTTGTTTATTATTAATGAATGTAACCTTGTAAAGCGTTACCTAAAATAAATAAAACCATAAGAATAAGCTTAAACGAACAGTCTTTTAAGCCAAAATATCAAAATAATAATAGAAGTAAAATATCAAAATATAAAAGTCAATATTCTATAAACATTCTTCAGAATTTCTCCTTTTTTTACACAGAAAGAAAGAAAGACATACCGGGTTGGAATGATGAGTAAATGAGCTTTTATATTTGTATGCATTACTCACGATTGTCTCTCAGAGTCAGATCGTTAGCACTCGTAAGTGTGTGTGTTGTATTTCGAGCTGTGGTCTATAAGAAAGTGTCATGGGACGGAGGAGAGCGACGCTCTTTGAGAGTGAGAGCTGAACAAATGCAAAAAGTGTGTCAGCGGCCCTCGAGGATTTAGACTGAATGAGAGAGTCCCTGAAAACACTACACAATAAACACAATAAACCAGTGTTCATTTACACAGCACATTTAGCTTTCGTTGCAATTTTAAACAATTTTAAACAAACTGGTGGTGGTTGAGGAGAGACCCTGCACGTGATTGTAAAGCGCTTTGGGTGTACAGCAATACACAATAAAACGCTATATAAATGCATCATTCATTCAACAATTTTAAAACAATTAGGCATTTCTCTAAAACCTCCAAATTCATTAGGCTTACATACTCCTTGAAAATCGTTAATATGAGTGATTTTAAGGTTTGAACATGCAACACAAACAGATTTAATGTTTTTTATTGAATACTGAAATGATAAAAAAAATAATCAATGACACTCTAAATATGTAACTAAAATACAGCACTGTTTTAATGAGTGAGTCATTGAATGATTCACTCAACCAATTCGTTTAAAGGGCTGATTCATTCAGAAACAGAGCGGCACAACACAAACACACACACAGACACACACACACACACACACACACACACACACAAGGATTGAACAGCGTGGATGCGAGTAAATAATGACTGAATTTGTGTGTTTGGCTGAACTAACCCTTTAAAGCCCCAAATAGAAATTGTATGAAATATATGTAAGCATTCATATTATAGTAGTATCTTGAAGAAATAAACTTTTAGAAATATGCAGTTTTGAGCGTTTGTGCCCAAGGCACAAATAAAAGCATTTACAGTTATATTTTAATGTTTGCATTTTTTTTATTTGCATTCATGCATTTGTCGGACACTTTTATCCAAAGTGACTTACAGTGCTTAGATCAAACCAGCAACCTGCTGCTTACCAGTTCACTTCACCACAAAAGTAATGAAGCTATATCAAAAATTAGCATGTAATTGTAAACATATGAAATTAAATTTGGCAAGAAATATAATGCTGACAACATGAGATATAAAGCGTTTTACTCTGTGTAACTGTTTTACAGGTAGTGGTGCTGATGGAATGAATGAATGAATGAATGAATTATGCATTTATATAGCGCTTTATTGTGTATTGTTGTACACCCAAAGCACTTTACAATCATGTGGTGGTGGGGGGGGGTCTCTCCTCAACCACCACCAGTGTGCAGCATCCACTTGGATGATACGACGGCTGCCACAGGACAACGCTCACCACACACCAGCTACAGGTGGAGAGGAGAGAGAGTCACAGAGCCAATCAAGTGTATGCGCTCACCACACACCAGCTGCAGGTGGAGAGGAGAGAGAGAGACATAGAGTCAATCAAGTGTATGCGCTCACCACACACCAGCTACAGGTGGAGAAGAGAGAGAGTCATAGAGACAATCAAGTGTATGCGCTCACCATACACCAGCTACAGGTGGAGAGGAGAGAGAGAGACATAGAGTCAATCAAGTGTATGCGCTCACCACACACCAGCTACAGGTGGAGAGGAGAGAGAGGGACATAGAGCCAATCAAGTGTATGCGCTCACCACACCAGCTACAGGTGGAGAGGAGAGAGAGTCATAGAGCAATCAGTGATGGGGATTATTAGTAGGCCATGATTGACAAGGGCCAGTGGGGGGGGATTTGGCCAAGGACACCGGGTTACACCCTACTCTTTACAAGAAGTTGCCATGGGAATTTTTAATGACAAGAGAGTCAGGACCTCGGTTTTTACGTTTCATCCGAAATACGGTGCTTTTTGACAGTATAGTGTCCCTGTCACTACACTGGGGCGTTAGGACCCACACAGACCACAGAGTGAGCACCCCCTGCTGGCCTCACTAACACCTCTTCCAGCAGCAACATAGTTTTCCCAGGAGTCTCCCATCCAGGTACTGACCCGCTCAACCCTACTTAGCTCCAGTGGGAACCGGTCTTGGGCTGCCGACCATGGAGAGCAGCACACAGATGTTTGGAGCAGACGGAGCGGCAGTCAAATTGTCCCACACGCGTTCTCCTAGTCATGTTCAAGATCGTGTGGTACGGGGGGGCATCATCATCTCTGAGCACTCAGGCAATGATAGCCTCGATGCCCCTTTCCCATCTATGATTAGATTCAGTCTGAAAGCAGCAATGAGGGTCGTGATGTATTCCTGTGGCTCAGTGGTAGAGCAGTGCATTAGCAGCGCAAAAGGTTGTGGGTTCAATTCCCAGGGAACACTAATAGACAAAACAAAAAGACTGAATGCACTGTAAGTCGCTTTGGATAAAAGCGTCTGCTAAATGCATAAATGTAAATGTGATGCACGGCAGAGACAGATGAATGTGGACACGGTGGTCAACAGCACCATCAGAATAAAGCTGCAGAACGGGCTCAGCTGTGTTGAGATGGCAGTAAGATGTGGCTTCACCGTCTGTACATACATGATTGTCAGAAAAATGTTTGAATAAAGCTTGGTTTCATGTGTTGTTGACTTGTATTTACTTATTGTCATGGTTACTTTTATTTATTATTTTACTCATCTATTCATGTTTCCTGTTGTTGTCAGTAAATAAAATATAATTGTTTCATTAAAATATGCAATCATTAATTACTTGACTGAAAACTGAGATGTATTCACCTTGGCTGCATTTGTCTAGTAGTGTGTAGTCATGCATAGCAACGGCATATGAAAAAGCAAATTACATTTTGCTTGTTTTATTAAAAAATAGAATTAATTATTGCTCAGCATTTTTTAATAGTATTACTGCAGAACATACAAGCTCGGAGAAAGATGGTATTATCTTTAACAATGAACAATCATAATGACAAAAAAATCTAATAAATAATACAATTCTTATAATCATAATGCATTAAAATTGCATTTGTGTTTGTTATTTATAAGCATCAGGGATGAAACGAGAGAGACAATCAACAAGAAAAAGAGGAAAACAAAGGACAATTTAAGCCAGTTTTGCATGTGATTGAACAATTTTGCACATAAAATTAAGAAATTAATAACATATTTAAGAGAAAACATTTTTTTCGTAATAAAAAATAACATCTTTAAGGATTAAACTGTGGGTTATATTAGTAGAGTTTAAAATATAAAACTTAAATCAACACAAAATTGATTGGTGAGTCCCTGAATCATTGACTCATGATTCATACAAACAGCTGATTCATTCATAAACCAAGTAAGCCCTTATAAATGAGTCACTGAATCATTGACTCGTGATTCATTCAAACAGCTGATTCATTCAGAAACCAAGTAAGCCCTTATGAATGAATCACTGAATCATTGACTCGTGATTCATACAAACAGCTGATTCATTCAGAAACCAAGTAAACCCTTATGACTGAGTCACTGAATCATTGAATCATGATTCATACAAACAGCTGATTCATTCAGAAAACAATCAAGTCCTTATAAATGAGTCAGTGAATCATTGACTAATGATTCATACAAAAAGCTGATTCATTAAGAATCCAAGCAAGCCCTTATGAATGAGTCACTGAATCATTGACTCATGATTCATACAAACAGCTGATTCATTCAGAAACCAAGTAAGCCCTTATGAATGAGTCACTGAATCATTGAATCATGATTCATACAAACAGCTGATTCATTCAGAAACCAAGCAAGTCCTTATGAATGAGTCACTGAATCATTGACTCGTGATTCATACAAACAGCTGATTCATTCAGAAACCAAGTAAGCCCTTATGAATGAGTCACTGAATCATTGACTCATGATTCATACAAACAGCTGATTCATTCAGAAACCAAGCAAGTCCTTATTAATAAGTCACTGAAATCATTGACTCATGATTCATACAAACACCTGATTCATTCAGAAACCAAGTAAGCCCTTATGAATGAGTCACTGATTCATTGACTGTGGATTAATACAAACAGCTGATTCATTCAGAAACCAAGCAAGCCCTTATGAATGAGTCACTGATTCATTGACTCGTGATTCATACAAACAGCTGATTCATTCAGAAACCAAGTCAAGCCCTTATGAATGAGTCACTGAATCATTGAATCATGATTCATTCAAACAGCTGATTCATTCAGAAACCAAGCAAGTCCTTATGAATGAGTCACTGAATCATTGACTCGTGATTAATACAAACAGCTGATTCATTCAGAAACCAAGCAAGCCCTTATGAATGAGTCACTGAATCATTGACTCATGATTCATACAAACAGCTGATTCATTCAGAAACCAAGCAAGTCCTTATTAATAAGTCACTGAATCATTGACTCATGATTCATACAAACACCTGATTCATTCAGAAAGTAAGCAAGCCCTTATGAATGAGTCACTGAATCATTGAATGAATGAATGAATGATGCATTTATATAGCGCTTTTTGTGTATTGTTGTACACCCAAAGCGCTTTACAATCATGTGGGGGTGTCTCTCCTCAATCATTGACTCGTGATTCATTCAAACAGCTGATTCATTCAGAAACCAAGCAAGCCCTTATGAATGAGTCACTGAATCATTGACTCGTGATTCATACAAACAGCTGATTCATTCAGATACCAAGCAAGCCCTTATGAATGAGTCACTGAATCATTGACTGATGATTCATACAAAAAGCTGATTTATTCAGGAACCAAGCAAGTCCTTATGAAAGAGTCACTGAATCATTGACTCATGATTCATACAAACAGCTGAATTCATTCAGAAACCAAGTAAGTGACTGAATCATTGACTAGAAAAAAACTGGATTAATTCAGTAACTAAACACTGCAGTGTGTTGCTCAGATATTCAAAACAGATTCACTTTATTTCACACAAAATCGGCAGCACCAGTATTTTTAGTTGTTTTTGTTTGTGAAGAAAACTATGATGACAATCAGTTACCTTAATTAATCTATTAAGGTATGCCTTTATTTACAGGACTGACATAATTCTACAACAACTCACAAGTTTTATATTAAATCTAGGTAAAGAATCCAAACCAAACCATAACTTTATCATCTCTGTATTTGAATATGCTCGTCATGAATCCGCTGTGTGTCTGCTGTCATCATCTATTACTGACGGCAAACCATCGCTCTCAGCAAAGACTAAAATAAACCCGTCAGTATAAAACCATGTCAAGACTGCTAGACTTCAAGCATACAGCAGTACCAGTAATTAAAATAAAAGATTAAATCAGCAGTGAGTCACACTGAAATCAGTTTTTAATGAAATATTGAGGAAAAATAATTACAAAAGATCTCAAACTGTGCTTAGAGATCTCAATATGAACTCATCAAATTCAGCCATCATCCACATTAATTTTATACTGGGAATTTTGTAATAATTAAGACTCTTTCATGTTTTTGAAAGACGTCTCTTCTGCTCACCAAGGCTGCATTTATTTGATCAAAAATACAGTAAAAATTGCTAAATATTATGGAAGTAATTTATTTCTGTGTATTTTCAGCATCATTTATCCAGTCTTCAGTGTCACATGATCTTCAGAAATCATAATAATATGCTGCTGAAGAAACATTTGTGATTATTATCAATGATTTTTTGATGAATAGTTCAAAAGAACAGTATTTATTTGAAAAAGTAATATTTTGGAACATACAAAATTGCAAAATGCTTCATATTGTTTGTGTAAAATGTGATACCGTTTGCAAGTTTGTGATCAATAATATTTTTTATTCATACTTTTATTCAGCAAGAACGCATTAAAATAACCACAATTGACAGTAAAGACATTTATAATGTTACGAAAGATTTCTATTTAATAAATATGCTGTTTTTTTACTTTCTATTCATCAAAAATCATGATGATAAAAAAATATTGTGCAGCATAACTGTTTTCAGTATTGATAATAATCAGAAATATTTCTTGCACAACAAATCTTTATATTTTTATGATTTCTGAAGATCATGTGACTCTGAAAACTGGAGTAATTATGCTGAAAATACACTTAAATAAATTACAGTTTAACAGATATTCACATAGAAAACATCTATTTTGAATTGCAATAATATTTTACTATTTTTACTGTACGTACTGTATTTTTTATTAAATAAATGCAGCATTTGTGAGCAGAAGAGACTGAAATGAAAGCAAACTTAAATTGAAAGTTTCCTGAGCTATAAAGCAACAATGGGCTGAAATAAAACGCTATCCTTCAGAAACTCTGCTCACTTGGACACTTCACCGTCAAAAAGAGCCACGGCTTCATAACAATAAACACTTACACATGAGACCTGAGATCCTACCTGAAGAAGGCGTACATGACCAGCACGTTTCCGATCACTCCCACAGCCCCAATGATGGCCACGAAGAAGGCCACTATGTAGTGTGCATGATCGGGAACGTCCACTTTCCTGAAGAAGCCGCGGTCCATGTTCTCCATACCTGCCACAACGACAGAGAATCTGACTTCATTGACCTCATAAAGTTCATGGAAAGAGTTTCTCCAGAAGGATCTCCTCACAGTGACCCCTCAATACATTTCGACCGCTTTAGTGTTTGTTGGAGCTCTTATCTGTTGCATGGCACATGTGATCCGAGAGGCTTAAGGGAAATAAGAACATGCTCTATTTGAGCTCTCGCTCTTTCTGCACCGAAAACCACCCCCAGCTCCAGATATACAGACAAAGCAATAACACGTGCTGCAGATAGACGTATTTTGATTGTATGTTTATTATGTATATATAAATACACATACGTGTACATGAGTGAGTGTGTGTGTGTGTGGTGTGTGTGTGTGTGTGTGTGTGTGTGTGTGTGAGTGTGCGTCTGTGTCTGTGAGTGTGTGTGTGTGTGTGTGTGTGTGTGTGTGTGTGTGTGTGTGTGTGTGTGTGTGTGTGTGTGTGTGTGTGTGTGTGTGTGTGTGTGTGTGTGTGTGTGTGTGTGTGTGTGTGTGTGAATGTGTGTGTGTGTGTGTGTGTGTTGTGTGATGATGTCTGTGTGTGTGTCTGTGTTGTTGTGTGGGTGTGAGTGAGTGTCTGTGCTTGTGTGTGTGTGGTGTGTGTGAGAGTGTGTGTGTGTGTGTGTGTGTGTGTGAGTGTCTGTCCGTGTGCGAGTGTGTGTGCGCTGTGTGCGAGTGTGTGTGCGAGTGTGTGTGTGTGAGTGAGTGCGAGTGTGCGAGTGCGTGTTGCGTGTGTGCGCGTGCGTGTGTGTGTTGTGCGGCGCGCCGTAAGGGGAAAACATGAACATAAACAGTTCGATAGCTATGCATGATAAAGAAGAGAAATAAGAATAAAACATTGATGCTTGCTTTTGGAATGAATAAGAAATTATGAAAAAACATTTGAATCAATATCTGAATGAGCTGCTATACAAGAGCAGGGAAGGTCTGTTTAGTTTCAGATACTTTTTTCATTAAATTATTTAAATTGTTTTGGACCCAAAAACAAAACAAATTCAAACCAATTTATTAAATATATTTTTTCCTAGGTTTGTTTATATATACACAAAATGTACTTGCAACCACAAAAAAACAAACAATAAATAAATAAAACATGTGCTGGCATCCTGGTTTTTTTCCAGTACAGCATGACAAACATCAGTCTCTGTTTACAGATATTGAATATTTCTATATTTCACTACTGTATATGAACTGAAGCACTTCAGTCGGTTGATTATTGATTGGTTCCCAAGAAAACATCTTCATATCTGAGTGACGTTACACTGAAGCGTTTATGAAAACACACACATTGTTTTCACACACTGGGATAAAATGACATACTTCATATTGTGCAGGAGAGCTTTATAATTGTAATAATTGAAATGGGACACAGACGATGGGCCTTACGATTAAAGGAAGTAATTAAACCCGACAGAGAGTGATTAAATGCTCTATGTAGGTGCCATAAGAGGATTTATCTCTCTTTATTTATTTCATGTTAATATGATTAAGGCCATCGACAGGGTCATGCAAGTTAAAGGCTGTTCAT
>CM049796.1:346016-354491 GCA_027422405.1 Ptychobarbus kaznakovi | reverse complement strand
ACTCTCTAAAGAAGATATTTTTCTATGTACTGTATTTTTTAATATATTCGAGTTTCGAAGCTTCTCGCTCAAGTTCACATGAGTCCTAAAAGCGCATCCTGTTTGCTTAAAAGCGCAACGTTCGTTGTTATTCCGAGTGCACACAAATAAACGTAGAGTCTTTACAATTCGAAAGATGTATTAGGCACGGTAATCTGATGACCAAAAATGACGGAGATTGTAAGAGCAAGTGACCACCGGACCTGTCCTGCAGCAAAACGCGCTTCCCCACAAACACTCAAAGCGCCAAACATTTCTCTAGGTTAAGCATCATATTGAGCCCATGTAAGTTGCTACTAAATTACATCGTTCGATGAAAAGCCATATTTGAGGTTGATGAATGATAGGTAGAGCGTTTGGATGTCCTGCCCCTTGTATTAACCACACAGACGCCACCGTTAACAATCTGTCCATCACGGACTGCGAGCCTCTAGTTCGAATACTCCTTCTCGCCCCTACAATGCATTCGCTAGGTAATACATCCGCGCTAAAATATCAGTGAAAGTCATCAAAGCTTGCTAGTATAACCCAGCTCCCAACCCAACTTTGAGAATAGATTAACGGCGATATTTATTTTTTATCGCCGATAAATTCTCGCGTTAACGCAGCACGTTAACTCCGATAACGGCCCACCACGTAAAATAAATACACAATATTTTTTAATTCAATTTTTTTTTTTTTTACTTCAAATTAAAATATTTTTTTTTTACAAAATTAAATAATTTTTTCCCTTAACAACTTTTGGATCTACTGAAAAACTTGTTCTAGCAATTTCTGTAATAATCAAATGAACTGTGGTTGATTAATCTAATATTTTTCTAAATTTACGTTTATAAAGTATTTGAAAAAAACATCCAATTAAAAAAACAATGTAATTATAGTTTTTTAGGTATTAAAATAATCTAATTTAATTAAAATGCTAAAAAATGTGATTAAAATGTTTCATAATTTAAAATAATAGTAATAATAAATACAAATATTTTTTAACCCCCCCATTAATTTTTTTTGAAAACAACTATAAAATTTAAGATAAAAATTAAAAGATGTAATTAAAGATTTAAAATAATAATAATAAATAAATGTTTAACCCCCTAAAAAATGATAACAAAAGTTGAACAATGAATTAAAGATGTTGAGAATAAATAATGACCTATTTACAAAACCATTTCATGAGAGTTTTAATAAAAATCATAAGCCTATTATTTCATAATCCAGTCAAATCCTAATGGACGAAAACTGTAATCGCATTACATGAGTTAAATAAAGTCTTGTTAGCTGTAACTCGTTAAACATCGGCGAACAGCAGCAGCTGGACAGAGAAATCAAACATCAGGAGCACATAACAGCTCTGTTTCTGCCGGGATGAGTCCTGCCAGATCCACGCATGAGGGAACGCAGAAAACACACCGGATTATATTGACAAGACGCATTGAGTGTCCGGCTCGGGTTTCCATCCAGAGCTCCCAGAGACGTCCATCATCTGCGGTCTGTCATCGCCAGCAGCGGGATCAGCGTCACACACACTGAGAGAACGGAGAAAACGCCTAACTGAAGCCAAATGTGAGGGCAAGCCGAGTTCAGATCCACCTGCCATCTCTTTAACTTCACCTACAGTTGAGCTCAGACGTTTACACCCCCCCTTTCAGAATGACACCAAAATAAGAGATCGTACAGAATGCATGTTATTATTTAGTACTGATATTTCACATAACAATAGTTTAATTTATAAAAATGACACGTTCAAAAGTTTACACAGCCTCGATTCTTAATACCGTGTTGCTACCTGAATAATCAACAGCTGTGTGTAGATCGTTAAAATAGGGCCCAAAGTTTTCAATCATTTAATTTGTTTTGCTTTTTTATATCAATATGGTGCATTTAATGGTAAGTTTAAAACAAGTTAGGCATAAAGTAATCGGAAATACAATGTGTAAGGCTGTACACTGTAAAAAAATCACGTGATTTTAACAGTAAAAAAGTAAATACTACAGTAAAAGCCTCTTACATGATTAACAGTAACTTCCCCTAATATATATACAGTGGAAAAACTGTAATAGACATTTCAGATATATCATGATATACCGGTTTTGGAAGCAAAAATGTAAAATTTACAGGGAAATTTTATGTTTCATGTTCACAGAATTCCCTACATTGTATTTAAAATTGAATGTTGTTTGTTTTAAATAACTATGATTCTTAGTTTTTTCTTATCAGTTATGTTTATTAGGGTTGCATGTTACATCTAATGTTGTTAAATTAATGTTTATTGCATATTTCAGTTTAATGATGGCGTCTACTGTTTGTGTGAATGACACTGTGCACCTTCTATATACATATATATTAATATTTAAAAGCTGCTTGTTTGGTTGATCATGTGACTTTCTCATCACCATCTGCATTTGGTTGATCAGTACCTTAATAAGTTGGTATATCAACATTACATCAGTTAATGAAATTACGGTATTTAACTGTAAATTTAAGTTAAGATGTTTGCAACCGTATTTTTTACGGTACCACAGCTGCTGTTTTTTTACGGTACATTTTTCAGAATTTTTTTTTACAGTGTATATAACTACAGCAGGTTAAAGTTGTGAGGACTTTATCAGGCTATTTGAAGGAAGGGAGTGTTTGACGCCTCCGGCCCAGCTGATGAAGTACGTGAGGAACGGCTGATACGAGGTTTCCTAAAGATGGACGTGTGACGAGTTTCAGGAGGATTAACTGATTAACAGAGGAAGTCTACAGCCATGAGACTTCTAAAGACGACACGGGAATCATGCGCTCGACTCCATAAAGGTGTTTGCAATGCATGTTATTGCCTTATAAACAATGTAACCTCCGTTAAAGCACATTATTACACTATAATGCATGATCTACACCCAGTGTTGTGTTTGAAGGCATTATAATTCGCTGGTGTAACATCAAATATATGTGCATTATAAAGTATTAAAACTGTGGTTAGAGGAATAAATACATTATTAATACTTAAATAAAAAAAATGTAATGTCCTATATTACGTGTTTTAATACATTAAACTCTATACTTCATAGTACTATAATGTAACATAATATGTAAAATGAATAAATACACACAGACTCACTCACTCTCACATAGACAGAGACAGACACACACACACACAGACACAGTGAGAGAGAGAAGAGAGAGAGACACACACACACACACACACACACAACACACACACACACACACACACACACACACACACACACACACACACAACACACACACACACACACACAGAAAAACAGACACAGACGGAGACACACAAACACACACACACACACACACACACACACACACACACACCCACACACACCCATCAGAGAGAGAGACACACAGACACACAAACACACACAAACAATATACACACACACACACACCACACACACACAGAAGAAAAACACACACACAGACACACACACTGACACCCACACACACCAATCACACACACACCACACACACACACACACACACACACAAGAAGAGAGACACATCACAGACACACAAACAGACACACACACCACAAGAAACACACAGATAAACACACACAGGCAGACAACAGACAGACAGACAGACACACAAAGACAGACAGACAGACACACACACAGACACACACACACACAAAGACAGAAGACAGACAGACATCAGACACACAGAAACTCAGACGCACACACCCACACACACGCACGCACGCTCACTCACTCACATAATTTAATATAATATGGATATAATATATATTTTAGTGCTGTCAAATTATTAATACACTAATATTTTAATATTTTGTTCACATAATATATATGTGTACGGTGTATATTTATTATGTATATATAAATACACAGAGTAAATATTTTGAAAACATAAAATAATTTTTAAATAATAAATAAAAAACGCAATACAATATATAACATGTCATAAGAGCTGGCATTCATGCAGGATCTGATCGGTTCTGAAACACACGATGACGTCAGGAGTCAGAACATCACGAGTCCGACTGATGAGAGGTCACGACCCCGTAATCAATGACCAAACGAGCCGTCCGTCCCAATCAAGGTCCGGCTGAAGCGGAGCGAGACGCATCTCTAACCAGCTCCACTAGTCTTCTGGGTGAAGACACAAGGTTTTTCAGATGCATTTATTGGATCCAAATACAGCAAAAACAGTAACATTTAAAAAAAATATGTTTTTTATGTGAATATCTGTTCAGCTGTAATGTATTTTCAGCATCATTACACCAGTCTTCAGTGTCACATGATCTTCAGAAATCATAATAATATGCAGATTTACTGCTAAACAAATATGTATTATTATTATTGTTGAAAACAGCTGATTATTTACATTATAAATGTCTTTATCATCACTTTTGATCAACTTAAAGCATCCTTTATAAATAAAAGTATTAATTTCTATACCCCCCCCAAAATACTCCAAGTTTTTGAAAGGTATCGTGTATAATGTTACAAAAGCTTTTAATTTCAGATAAATGCTGATCTTTGGATTCATCAAAGAATCCTGAAAAAATGCACTCAAATTTTATAAATATTGATGATAATTAATAATAATCAGAAATGTTTGTTGAGCAGTATATTATTATGATTTCTGAAGATCATGTGACATTGAAGATGCTGAAAATACACAGAAATAAATGACAGTTTAACACATATTCACATAGAAAACAGATATTTTAAATAGTAAAAATATTTGATAATTTTACAGCGTCCGCTGTGTTTTGGATCAAATGAACGCAGGCCCTGTAAGCTGTGTGACAGAAGCAGCAGGTGTTGTGCTGTGGAGGAACACATTATATGCTTGTGTTTCGAGGGCCTTCTTTGGGTAATTAATGTGTTTTGAGGGCCTTCTTTGGGTAATTAGATCGTTAGTCTTATTCCCTTCGTTCATCGATGGACCTCAGGGACACAGTAAAGGAGGTTTGGATGATGATTGGCCAATATAAGCACCAGACATGGTGTGTCCTGATATCATCTGTGAATGATTTCTCAAACAGAGCGGTCTCGAAGCACAAGCGCTGACAGACAGAAGTTATGGATCATAATTCAGCACATGAGACATACCAGGAATGCAGTATGTGTTTACTTCACCTCCTCCATTGCTGAACCTAACAAACTCATGTTCAGATCACATTCATTAATTAGATATTTAGCATTAAGAAAATATGTTACATCATCATTATTAATCTCTTGATATGTGTGACTCCCGAAGTGGTTATGAGGCCTACTAATGATCTTTCTCAGTTCTCAAACAAGAACTACATTAGATTTGTATTGACTGAACGCAAGCACTCTCTGCGAAAGAAAACACTGTAACCGTTGGGGTGGTAATATTAGGCCTATCATATGGGAGGGGGGGCCTAACAATTAGTTTTGCCTATGTCACGAAAAGAGGTAAATCCGGCCCTGCATGTCAGGCTTTACAGGGTCAGTTCCCCAGACGTCAAGCATCTTTATTGACCTGAAAGCCCTGATTCACAGCCGTCTGTCGGACCACACACCGGCGGGACGTCCTGACCAAACAAACAGCAACAAATCAGCGTCCCTCACCCTATTCATCCCCGTCAGGCTGGAGACGAGACGTTCGGAAACCACAGTAAACGCAGTAAAACACCGCAGACCTGTTCAGTGTCAGCGCTCCGATGACCTCTGACCTCTGACCCCTCGCGTCCGGGACACTCAGACTGGCGTGACGCTGAACAGCAGCGCTTCTCACTTCCAGTGTCTCATCCAGGAGAGAGGTGCCGCAATATACCCGCATTAACGATTATCGAGAAATTCAAAGCATGAAATATTGACTTAGTGTTAATTTATCAATATCGTGTTAATTTAGGGTGTGACGATATACCGGCATTTATTTATATAAACACAATTTATATATATATATATATATAGTGCTGTCAAACGATTAATCGCATCCAAAATAAAAGTTGTGTACATAATATATATATATGCGTGTGTGTTCTGTGTATATTTATTATGTATTTATTAATATAAAATCTAAGAATGTAAAATATATAAATGTAAATATTTCCAAAATATATACTGTATGTGTGTGTATTTATATATACATAATAAATATACAAAGAACACACACATATATATTATGTACACAACTTTTATTTTGGATGTGATTAATCATTATATATATATATATACACACGTGTGTGTGTGTGTGTGTGTGTGTAAATATTAAAAAAACAAAACCTTGCTAGTGTATTGAGTTAAGATAACTGAGACTTGTCCATTTATTGGTTTTGATTGCTCATATTGTCCTCATTTGTAAGTCGCTTTGGATAAAAGCATCTGCTACATGACTAAATGTAAACATAAATGCATTCATAAGCTCAACAGAATCGTGTATGATTAGTTATAATGCGCAGCTCTGTAGAAACATGCATGTCTCTGAACACAGATGTGATGATGTTTTCATGTTTTATAGTCTACAGGACAAACTGCGCATTGCACATGATTCCAGATGTGATGACAAAGATGCACGGGAGCACTTACGCTCAGGTTCCGGTCCCAGATCTGTATGGTCCCGTCTTGGCAGGCGGCGGCGATGAGTTTGCCGTCACGGCTGTAAGTGCAGCAGGTGGGCGTCACTTTCTTGCCCTGCAGCGAGCGAGGCTTGAACACAGCTTTGTGCTTCTTCTCCGAGCTCAGGTCCCACGTCCGCACCGTCCTGAGAACAGATCCAGACTATTACTAACATTCAAATCAAACATATATTTGGCGCTAGTTGACATATTTACATTTAAAACATAATTTTTTTTTAAAGAAAACAAGAGATTTTTTTTATATTGTAAATACAAATATTTTTATGTTAATTAAAATACAATTATTGTAAATATATATATATTTTTTTTTATAAAATGTACTACTGTACTAGATTTACTACTGTTTACTATGTCAGGATTTAAAGTGTTAAATAAAATAATACAATTTTAATTAAAACACTTATTACTTTACAATTTTGATTTAAAAAATAAATAAATGAACTAACATGCATTTTATTTTATTCTTAATTCTTTATTTATTTTACTCTTATTGTGTATAATAAAAACTAAATGTAAGTATTGTAAATATATAATATATAAGTAAAATAAATAAAATATAATTATGTATTGTAAATACATAAAAATAGTGCTAATTAAAATAAAACAATTATTGTAAATAAAAAACGATTTTATTTTTAAATGCAAATATTGAAAATATCAAATAAAATAAATAATAAAGTATTAATCATCAGATAAACTGTTGTGAAACGCTAGTACAGATGTCAACAAGTTCAATTTTCCAAACTAAAAACAAAAAAGGAAACATATACACATATATATATAGTATCTAAGGTTCAATAAACTGTTTAATTTAAAAACAAATACAGATTTTAACTATCATATTGACATTAACAATGCACATAAAACAAAAAAAGAAGTATTAACAGGAGTAGTAAAAAAAAAGAAAAAAGGGGGGGGGGGCATGTTAAAAATATACATATCAGATTTATGCTACACAGCATATACATCTAATAGTCCTATACATACATACATCACAGTGCATAGCATAAAATAAAATAATAGTAATAAAAAAAAACTTTTTATATACATACTTATGTATATGTACCGACTCCCCAATTAAGGAAGGGGAGAAAAAAAATTATAATTACTATTAACATGTATTTTACAATATTTACAATATTTTATTCTTATATTGTAATATTGAAAATAGAACAAAAAACTATTATTTTATTTTAAATAAATACAGTGATGTAATGGTGTGTGGCACGCTAGTATAGATGTCAACAAGTTCAACTTTCCAAACAAAACACATGTAAACAACAACAAAACTAAATCTGACTACGGTTTAATATTTCAGGCTTCACAGGGTAAATTAAAATAATTAAAATTAAAACACATTTCTTTACCATTTAGTTTTTTAAAGAATTAACTAACATGCATTTAATTTTATTCTTATTTCTTTCTTCATTTCACTCTTATTGTATATAATAAAATAAATGTAAAGAAATATATAATAAATAAGTAAATACAATTACGTATTGTAAATAAAATAAAAAAATATATAATATAAATCGTGCTAATCATTAGATAAACAGCTGATACGCTAGTACAGACGTCAACAAGTTAAACTTCCCGAACTAATAAACCTTACTTAAAAAAAAATCCCGTCAGTTTCCAAATATTAAAAACATGAATACATAATTCAAGATGCTTGCCATAATTTTGACAGTAAAGGTGTCTGTGTGTTGCGTTTCTCTGCCGTAGAAATAGTCCCACAGCTAACGAGGCAAATAATAATTAAAAGTGAAGAAAAGTGGAGAAAATGCAGTTTAAGAGCCGCTGAGAGAAACGAGCATCCAGGAGAATAATTAATGGGATAATGGTTTATT
>CM049796.1:313516-336016 GCA_027422405.1 Ptychobarbus kaznakovi | reverse complement strand
GGAATAAAATCTGCTTAATTAAAATTTATAACAAAAAAGAATTAAATCGCAAAAAATTTATTCATGTAAAATATCATTTTATTATTTATACTCATTAGATTTTCATGATTGTAAAACATTATAAATGCAAAAATTTTTTTATCTACATATAATATGTCAATATCAAATATTACCATAATGTTACTTTTTTACAATACAATTTAAATAATATATGTTTTTGCATTTAATTAATGGGGATGAAATGTAATTAATTCAAATTAATAACGGCAAAATGCAAAATAAAAATAAAAATTATGCATGTAAAATTTCTTTAAAGTTATTTAGATTTCTTATTAGATTTCAATTCCTTTATTAATTATAAACACTGCGGTATGTTTATCTACATCAGCATAAATTAAAGGTTCCAAATATTACCATAGTGTTTATTAAAATTTGTATTATACAACTTAAATAATAAAAATACTGTAATATTTTTGCATTAAATGAATGGGAATTTTATGGATAAAATGTGCTTATAATTAATGAACAAATGCTAAATAAGTTTTGTTTAAAAAAAATTGCTAGTAATCTTCATGTATAATATTTGTTTTATTTATATTATATTTTACTGTACAGCTATTTTTATTCTCATTGGATATCCATTACTATCAAACATTGGTTATAAATACTATGTTTATCTACATCAGCAAAAATTCATGTTTTTGGGGGTTTTTACAGTTTACATAATTTATCTAATATTTATTTTGAGAAAATTCGAATTTTTTAAAATAATTCTTGACATTAGATTAATGCAAATTTGGGGGGAAATGTGCATATATGTGCTTAATAATGACTAAATAAAACTAAAAATGTATGTTGAATGAATGATTCAATGACTCACTCGAGATTGACTCGATTCATTACTGGATGAATCAGTGTTTTTAATGAATCTCTTGAATGAATGATTCAATGACTCACTCAAGATAGACTCGATTCATTACTGGATGAATCAGTGTTTTTTAATGAATCTCTTGAATGAATGATTCAATGACTCACTCAAGATTGACTCGATTCATTACTGGATGAATCAGTGTTTTTGAATGAATCTCTTGAATGAATGATTCAATGACTCACTCAAGATTGACTCGATTCATTACTGGATGAATCAGTGTTTTTGAATGAATCTCTTGAATGAATGATTCAATGACTCACTCAAGATAGACTCGATTCATTACTGGATGAATCAGTGTTTTTGAATGAATGATTCAATGAATCACTCAAGATTGACTCGTTTCATTACTGGATGAATCAGTGTTTTTAATGATTCTCTTGAATTAATGATTCAATGACTCACTCAAGATTTACTTGATTCATTACTGGATGAATCAGTGTTTTTGAATGAATCTCTTGAATGAATGATTCAATGACTCACTCTAGATGTACTTGATTCATTACTGGATGAATCAGTGTTTTTGAATGAATGATTCAATGACTCACTCAAGATGTACTTGATTCATTACTGGATGAATCAGTGTTTTTAATGAATCTCTTGAATGAATGATTCAATGACTCACTCACTGGATGATTCAGTGTTTTTTTAAATGAATGATTCAATGACTCACTCAAGATTGACTCGTTTCATTACTGATGATCAGTGTTTTTGAATGAATCTCTTGAATGAATGATTCAATGACTCACTCAAGATTGACTCGATTCATTACTGGATGAATCAGTGTTTTTGAATGAATCTCTTGAATGAATGATTCAATGACTCACTCGAGATTGACTCGATTCATTACTGGATGATTCAGTGTTTTTGAATGAATCTCTTGAATGAATGATTCAATGACTCACTCAAGATTCACTCGTTTCATTACTGGATGATTCAGTGTTTTTGAATGAATCAATGACTCACTCAAGATAGACTCGATTCATTACTGGATGAATCAGTGTTTTTGAATGAATGATTCAATGAATCACTCAAGATTGACTCGTTTCATTACTGGATGAATCAGTTTTTAATGATTCTCTTGAAAATGATTCAATGAATCACGAGATTGACTCGATTCATTACTGGATGAATCAGTGTTTTTGAATGAATCTCTTGAATTAATGATTCAATGACTCACTCAAGATTGACTCGATTCATTACTGGATGAATCAGTGTTTTTGAATGAATGATTCAATGAATCACTCAAGATTGACTCGTTTCATTACTGGATGAATCAGTGTTTTTAATGAATCTCTTGAATTAATGATTCAATGAATCACTCAAGATTGAATTGATTAATTACTGGATGAATCAGTGTTTTTAAATGAATGATTCAATGACTCACTCAAGATTGACTCGATTCATTACTGGATGATTCAGTGTTTTTGAATGAATCTCTTGAATTAATGATTCAATGAATCACTCAAGATTGACTCGTTTCATTACTGGGTGCTTCAGTGTTTTTGAATGAATCTCTTGAATGAATGATTCAATGACTCACTCTAGATTGACTCGTTTCATTAATGGATGATTCAGTGTTTTTGAATGAATCTCTTAAATGAATGATTCAATGACTCACTCGAGATTGACTCGATTCATTACTGGATGAATCAGTGTTTTTAATGAATCTCTTGAATTAATGATTCAATGACTCACTCAAGATTGACTCGATTTATTACTGGATGATTCAGTGTTTTTGAATGAATCTCTTGAATGAATGATTCAATGACTCACTCAAGATTGACTCGATTTATTACTGGATGATTTAGTGTTTTTGAATGAATGATTCAATGAATCACTCAAGATTGACTCTTTTCATTACTGGATGATTCAGTGTTTTTGAATGAATACATGAATACAAAGACAAATACATTTTTAACAGCTGTTTTTCGCCAGCTAAAAATAAAAGACGCGCACAGAGGAGTTGATAGATGGAATTGATATGTGAATTGTACACCAAGTATCTGATTCCAGATCTGAAGTATCTGATTCTGGAACTGATTTGTGATTCCTCACCCTAGAAAAGCCCAAACAGAAATGCCCAGCGTCTGGAGCCGGAGGACACTCACCAATCACACGGCTGCAGGGTCCGGAAGGCGTGCAGCGCCGAGTCCATCCCGGCGAAATCCCAGAACTTCACGTCGTAGTCGAAGCCTCCGGTGACCAGACGAGCGCCGGACGGATCCAGAGTCAGAGCTGAAACCTGAACCAGCAGAGAGCTTCATGGGTAAAACACTAGTAACACTCAGAACTATCATCCAGAACAACTGAGCTGAATTATTCACAGCAGAATTAAACTACGGCCTTCTGTGCAGCTGCTTCCAAAATTGACCCGAAAATATTTTTGAATTTGTTTCAATTATTCATTTTGCAACATTAACGAACATTTGAAACAATATATATATGTAATCTAGAAAATGAATATATAAATCTATAATGTAACATTATTTTTATTGTTATATGCATTAATTAAATATTAATTCACAATATAATAAATATTTAATATTGCTAATAATAATAATATCAATAATGTGCTTAAATATCAAGTAATGTAAAATATAAAAAATTGTATTGTATAAATATACTTATGTACAGTATTTATAATAAGAGCTTATATAATTATTATGTAATTATTTCATTTTTTTTTATAATTATTGTAATTATTATGTAAAATATATATGCACTAAAGATAAAATTAATATATAAATTAATAATATATTAAAATATGAATATAGATTAATCCAAAATTAATGATTCACAATATAAATAATATATTAATTTGAAGAAATTAATTATATAAAATGCAAATAGGAAATTTATAAATATATAATATAATATTAATATTTATTACTTAGTAATAACATAATATATAATAATAATTAATAATATATCAAATCAAAAATAGTAAATACAAATATATTCAATTAAAAAGTATATGGTAAATATTATAAATAATTAATATATATATAAATATGAATATACATTAATCCAGAATTAATTATTAATATATAATAATATATCAAATCAAAAATATATACAATTAAAAAGTATATGGTACATATTATAAATAATATATCAAATCAAAAATAGTAAACAAAAATATATATAAAATAAAAATTATATGGTAAATAGTATAAATAATATTGCACATAAAATATAATAATTAATAATATATCAAATCAAAAATAGTAAATAAAAATATAACATTTAAAATTATATGGTAAATATTATAATAATATTGCACATATTATCAACTATATTTATAGATATTATAAACAGACGTGACTGGACTTTTAGGGAAGACGTCTTGAGTTCTAAGTTGTTTTTGAGCCCAAACTGAAGAGAAGGAAAAGCTGGTTTAGAAATGAAACGAGTCTCGGAGGAAACCGCGAGCTCCTGGTGATATAATCCTGACACTTACGCTCTTAGAGCCGTGCTGAAGCGTGATCTCATGAGTGTCCGGGATCTTCTTCACTGGATTCTGTCACACAAACACAAACAGTGACTCTGGTGACGTGTTCTTTCAGTATCAGACGAACAGCTCTCATTTAACACAATAACACATCAGAGCGGCTCTCCTCCAATCAGACGCAGGCAGGGTGTCAGCTGATCACGCCACACCTGGGCCTGATGGGATACATTTAGCCCCATACACATCTATCAAAGCAGCCCACAGCAGCCCTCAAACACCAGAGACCTGAGAAAACAGAGACGCCTGCACACCGTCACAGAGACACCACATTTACTACACACGCGCACACACGCATGCACGCACACACACACACACACACACACACACGCGCATGCACACGCGCACACACACACACGCACGCACACACGCGCACACGCGCACCCATACACACACACCACACGCACACACGCACGCACCCACACACACACCCATACACACACGCACGCACCCACACACACACACACACACACACACACACACACACGCACACACACGCACACACATACACACACACGCACACGCACACACGCACGCACACACACACACACACACACACACGCACGCACACACACGCACGTATACACACACACACACATGTACACACACCACACACACGCAAACATACAAGCGCATACACACACACACGCACACACGCACACACGCACACGCACCACACTCACACACACCACACACACACACTCACGCACACACACACACATACACAATGTAGGAGCTAGACGACGTATGATCACATGTGACGGTATAGTAGTGGTGTCCCAATTCTTAGGGAAATATTTTGGCACTCTGTTTCAAGGGACAAGGGGAAGGGATATAGAATAGAATTGGGCCTAAGTCTTTCATATGTGTAGTGATGCCTAATGGCAGTGTGTCCCTCTAGTGGCCTTAGCGACATATTCACACACACACACACACTTACACACTCACACACTTACACACTCTCACACACTCACACACACACACCACAACACTTAAACACTCTCACACACTCACACACACACACTCACACACACACACTCTCACAACACCACTCACACACACTCTCACTCACTCACACACTCGCTCACTCACACTTAAACACACACTCACACACTCTCACACACTCACTCTCTCATTCTTAACTATATAGTTATTTTTATTATTTCATTATTATAAAACATTAACATGCTTTTGTTTATCTACATCAGCATAAAGACATCAAATATTACCATGTTTATTTTTTACAGTACAATTGCAATATATATAATATATATATATATATATATATATACAGTATAATATAGATGAGATGAAAACAGATAAAATGGTCTTATTTCATGTGGAATGTAAACATTAGATCTGATCTGCAGATGTAAATATGTTTCATGGGACTGAAAGATGAAAATACACTCACATCGTCGTCATCATCATCATCTTCATCATCATCATCATCGTCGTCGTCATCATCAGGGGTGCTGAGCTTGTATCCGGGCGGAAGCGGCGGCCCGATCATCATCATCATCATCATCCTCATCCTCCTCCTCCTCCTCCGTCTGAGCGCCGAGCGCAGGAGGACGTGGAGGACCGAGGACAGCGTTCTGCTTCCTGTTCACACAAACACATGTACTGATGTACTAGATCCACGGCGGTGTTATTCGTACTCTGACTCCATGTTTAATTCTGGTCCGAAACGAGTTTCTCGTGTTGTTCACTTAATGAGACGCCATCATCATTTGAAGCGATTGTGAAAAACAGCAGAACTTTTAAGTGTATTTACAACCAAATATGTAGTAATACAATTATTAGAAATGTGTTTCAGTAAAAAATAAAAAAAAAAAAATGTATTCTTTAATTCGAATTCTAATAATAATTTGGAATTCTTTAATATGTAGTAATAAAATTATTAGAAATGTGTTTCAGTAAAAATAAAAAAAATAAAAATGTATTCTTTAATTCTAATAATAATAATATGGAATTATTTTACTGTACATTTCTGCCATATCTCACACTAATAAGCTATTACTGATATATCGTAGAAACTTAATTTCCCATAACGCTGCTTTGCATAAATTAGCATATTAAAAAGCGCTATACACTCTTGAATAGAATTAGATTAATTGGAATAAAGCATGGCTCTTACCATATAAGTGTTGTGTCCCCAACTAATTAAAATTCGTGCATGATATATACCCCACTAATGAGATTACGTTCAAATTGAATAATGCTCATTAGAATTATAATTTCACTATTGAGTCTATTAATCAGGTTTAGTAAAAATCAAATTTAAACATTGATTTATAACTATATGTGATATAATTAGTTATGTATCTCATTGTAAACATATTATAGAATTATATCAAATGTACGCATTTATTCAATATTACCCAAAATACATCATTTTCTTTGTGACTTTAACAATTATAACATACAAAAGAAAGTGTCAAATTAGTGAAACTGATTAACGATCTGCTGAATGTTACGTAATTTGATTTACGACTTCTGTACTTTTTGTTTTATGTATTTATATTGAGTCATTTAGCAGATGTTTTTATCACAATTAGGGCTGTTTTAATTATAGAATACATAATTCTACAGATAGAATAGAGCAAGCTAGTGTCAGTTTCTTAATTTTTAAACAAAACAAGCAGTTCATAAATTAATAGAGTGCACGTTTTTATTTATTATAGAATAGAGTGCTAGATTTATTCATTCTTTTTTTTCTTTAAAGCAGTACAGCTATATTTATAATACATTGTATGGGTCAAAATTATCATTTTTCTATTATGC
Source organism: Ptychobarbus kaznakovi (assembly GCA_027422405.1). Taxonomy (NCBI): domain Eukaryota; kingdom Metazoa; phylum Chordata; class Actinopteri; order Cypriniformes; family Cyprinidae; genus Ptychobarbus; species Ptychobarbus kaznakovi. The sequence goes on along the minus strand of CM049796.1, from coordinate 328,790 downwards.
CAAAAATCATTAGATATTAAGAGCATGTAAATTTCCTACCGTAAATATATCAAAACTTAATTATTGGTTATTAATATGCATTGATAAGAACGTAATTTGAACAACTTTAAAGATGATTTTCTTAATATTTAGATTTTTTTGCACCAGATTTTCATAAACCATACATCAATGGAAATATGATTTATTCATCTTTCAGATGATGCATAACTCTCATGACTGGTTTTGTGCTCCAGGGTCAAGTATTATCTTTGCATTCATCTGATCATAATGTTGTATTTAATAGTGGAGTTATTGTTTCTATGATACCTGGACGTGGACGTGTCCGGCTTGTCCTCGCTCGGTTTCTGACGCTCTTCTGCGACAGAAAAACTCAAAGTCAGCAGAATTCGTCACACGCGTCTAGAGGAGGAATAATAGAGTAATGACCTATGACCCGCTGGCTCCTCTCGATGGCCGTCCTCCTCGTCTGCTCAAACATGGCCTCCAGGTCAAAGGTTCGAGCTTTCTTCCCTGAGCATGAAACAAACATTCAAGCTGAAGATGTGAGCCAGAAAACACACGCAGAGCTGCAGAAACACTCACCGAAGCCCGAGAAGCCCATGATGGACGAGACGTCTGCGTCTGCGCTGCCGTCTCCTGTGACCAGAGACGTTACATTACATACAAAATATCTTTATATCATGTGTGTGTGTGTGTGTGTGTGTGTGTGTGTGTGTGTGTGTGTGTGTGTGTGTCTCTGTGTGTGTGTGTGTGTGTGTGTGCTCTCTGTGTCTGTGTGCGTGTGTGTCCATCTGTGTCTATTTATATATAAAGACACGCACATACACTATACATTTACATTCATATATTTACATTCATATAAATATATTTAATATATAAACAATTTTCTCATATATATGCATGTGTTTGTATTTATATATACATAAATATGCACAGTACACTCATATATAGTATGTAAACAAAGACTTTTATTTTGAATGTGATTAATCATTTGACAGCACTAATTTACATACAATTAATAATGTATTGTTGGTAGTAAAAATAATAAAATAAATCATGAAAAATTATATTTTAAAGAGAATGTAATTTTCAAAATATCTGCTATTGAAATTATTATAGATTTTCTGTTATTATTTTAATTAATATTGTATTATTATTATTGTTGCATAAACAATGAGTAATAATAAATAAAACTGTGTGTTTTAAGTTATTATTATTATAGAATTACTACCTTTATAAAAAGTTATTTTTTTTTCTTAAACAATTAATAAAGTGTGGGTGTCAAATAAAAATAATATTCTGAAGGGAAAATTGGAGTTCAGAAGTTGTTGCAGAACTTCTGTTATTATTCTACAATTATTAACTTTATTATAGAATTATTAATAAACAATTAAAGATGTATCGGTGGCAGTGAAACATTTATAAACAATTATTATTAATAATATTCTAAAGGGAAAATCTTCTATTTATATGATTCTAATACCTTTACAAAAGGTGGTGTTGTATATTTATTTATTTTTAATGATGAATAATGTATAAACGACAGTCAAAATTCAATAAAATAAAATAATAACTATATTTCTATAATTCCCTTACATTATAAAAACGAATATGGTGTGTGTGATACATATTAAGTATATTTTAATATATTTACTGAATGATGGATAATGTGTAAATAGATGGTAGACAAAATATTAATAAAATAAAAGTAATATCTCGAGCGTAATTCTAGAATTCATATTATTCTATCATAACATCTAGCAGGCAGTGATGTAATATTATGATAAACACCTTTATTTCCAAGATTAGCACAACTTGTAGAATATCTCCAGGCTATAATGCGTTATATTAAATATCATAACCAGTATATTTTCCCTCATAAAGCAGAAGGGCCGCTAGTTACAGTGTTCTGATATTCTGCTTATTATCGAAGAATCACATGTGATTATTATTATAATAACTGTAACGTTAACTGACGTCGTTAAAGCACCGACGCGTTCAGAAGAACCCCGTCCAGCAGTCCGAGCACATTCACCTCACGTGACACAACAAACACTTGACGAATTAATAAACTATAACTCATAAACTCACCAGCGTCGCTCCCGTGATCGGCCATGACAATAATATCATACACACTTCCGGTTCCGGGACGCAGCAAAATAAAAGTCTCTCATCAGTGACGCCATCGGCGGTCTCGGTCCAGTAAAACCGGCTCCGCTCATTTAAATAATACTGTTAAAATATTCACAAGTTGATTGTATTTTGCGCTTAATTAAGAAGCGTTGCTGATAGTTAAAAAGACACATAAGAACCGTTAAAACAACAGATTCTAAATAAAATTATTGATTCATGAGATACAATGTTTAGAGAACGAAAAGTAAACAAATTGTATTTTTATTATTTTGATTTATTATGTTTAACTTGTTAATACTCTCAATCCCTCGCGACAGGTTACTTGTTCTTACTGTTAAAATCCAACTTCAAATTTCACCTTACTTGCAAAATATTAATAAAACTTATTAATATGTAATGTATAAACTGTAATGCTATATTTCAGTGATTATGGATTTGAAAATTATAAAAGCATATATTTAAAGTACAATTGTTCATTTTAATAGTTTCATATTCATAAAATGAAGTATTCAGGCTCCAAACTAAACTTTTTGTTATTTTATAAACAATTTCAAGCTGTTCAAAGTAAAAAGGTTATTAGAACTCATAATAATGTGAGGCCAAATTATTAATTTTATTTTGTTTATTAAATTAACACTGTTAATTTTTTCTGAATATTTCTCGTCGTATTATTCTGATGTATGGCATAAAAACAAATGTTTTTGATGAATTCTCTTATCAAACTAAAGTTGTTATTGTGTTTGGTTACTCATACACAATAATAATTAAATATTATTAAAAAAAATGTATTAGAAATAAATAAACTACAAAAAAAACACTAAATCAATTATACTATTTATGAATCTTATAATACAAACACACGACTGTACTAAAACTAATCTTAAGACAAAATACTTTCATTATTGTGCAAAAAAATTTTGTTTTTAATAATAATATTTTTTCTTACAGAAATTCTACTTTGTTCAAGCTGATGATGTTCGGAGCTCATATTTAATGCTTTATTGATCATCTTGCCATCAAAAAATGGGCATATTAATGCCTTATATGTGACCCTGGAGCACAAAACCAGTCATAAGGGTCATGAGATGTTATGCATCATCTGAAAGCTGAATAAATAATATTTCCATTGATGTATGGTTTGGACAATATTTGAAAATCTGGTGCAAAAAAATCTAAATATTGAGAAAAGCATCTTTAAAGTTGTTCAAATGAAGTTCTTATCAATGCATATTAATAATCAAAAATAAAGTTTTGATATATTTACGGTAGGAAATTTACATGATCTTAATATCTAATGATTTTTGTCGTAATTTTGAGCCATACAATGTATTGTTGTCTATTGCTATAAATATACCCCAGAGACTGGTTTTGTGCTCCAGGAACACACTTCATTAAAGGATTAATTCTTAGAAATACACAATGACATGTACAGTGGCCCGTGGTGTAGTTCGCTGTTTATTCTGCTCAAACACAATCATTCACAGTCAGTGGACAACATCTCCTTCACTGCTCCTCGGCCACGATCCTCTCGATGGCGGCCCAGTCCAGTGTGCTCAGGACACTGCCGGAGCTTTGAGAACGAGCGGTCAGATCCGGCTCGGTCCACTCCTCGTCCAGCGTCTCACAGCCCTGGACAGAACACCAGAACTACAGCAGTCAAACCTGGTCATTAGAAGGGGTGCCAATACTTTTGGCAATGTAGTAAATTACTAAAGTAGTCAAACCGGTTCATTAGAAGGGGGTGTCAATACTTTTGGCAATGTAGTAAATTACTAAATTAGTCAAACTTGTTCATTAGAAGGGGGTGTCAATACTTTTGGCAAAGTAGTAAATTACTAAATTAGTCAAACTTGTTTATTAGAAGGGGGTGTCAATACTTTTGGCAATGTAGTAAATTACTAAATTAGTCAAACTTGTTCATTAGAAGGGGGTGTCAATACTTTTGGCAATGTAGTAAATTACTAAATTAGTCAAACTTGTTCATTAGAAGGGGGTGTCAATACTTTTGGCAATGTAGTAAATTACTAAATTAGTCAAACTTGTTTATTAGAGGGGGGTGCCAATACTTTTGGTAATGTAGTGAATTACTAAATTAGTCAAACTTGTTTATTAGAGGGGGGTGCCAATACTTTTGGTAATGTAGTGAATTACTAAAGTAGTCAAACTTGTTCATTAGAATACTTTTGGCAATGTATTGTATATTCTATCTATATATTCTAATTTTGATATAGTATGGCATTAATTAATGTTATTGTTTTAAAAATATGTTTTAGTAACACTTTAGAATAGTGAACACATTCACTATTAACTACGAATTTTCCCTCAATAAACTCTGAATTTTCGGTTTATTAATAGTTAGTAGGTAGTTGTTAAGTTTAGGTATTGGTAGGATTAGGGATGTAGAATAACTCATTAATATCTGCTCAATTACTGTGCTTATATATTCTAGTAATATGCACGCTAATAAACAAATAGTTACGAGACCCTAAAATAAAGTGTTACCATTTATTTATTTATTCCTTAAACGCTACATAATTTTTTTTAATAATATTTTCTATATTATATATAGAAATAACTGGTGCATTATTCAGTTTTTTTTATAATTTTTCTAATATTTTCTACATTATATATAGAAATAAATTGTGCATTATTCCGTTTTCATTTATATATAAAATAAATGTATGTTTAAGTAAAAAAGGGTAATTTAAATATGTATATATAATTTATAACTGCGACGCATTTTCATAATACCAGATAATATACGCAATATATATATAGAAATAAATGGTGCATTATTTCATTATTTTAACTTAAACACTACATTAATTTGAAGTGATATGAAAGTTTATTTTCTAATATTTTATACAAAATAATTGATGCATTATTTACAATATAAATTTCTATATCAAATAATAAAATATTAGAAAAAAATCATATTTAAAATCAATGTAGTGTTTAGCTAAAACATTTTTTTATGTATATTATTAATCTTTATATATAATTATTAACAATGCATTCTCTAGGAACACTTACTTTTAGGTTTTAACATTTGCATATATATTAATACATTGCTGATTTGTAAATTGTATCCAAAAAGTATCCTATTTTTCATATTTGCATGTAATTTCCAGCGGAGGTCATTTTTGGCCATATATATCCTTTTCTATTTGTTGAATGTTTGTGTTCATATACTGTAAAAAAGTAACATTGTGTATCGTTCTGATGAAGTCTAAATTAAGTGTTGCTGTGGCTCAGTGGTAGAGCGGTGTGTTAGTAGCGCAAAGGTTGTGGGTTCGATTCCCAGGGAACACACATACTGATGAAAAATGTATAACCTGAATGCACTGTAAGGCGCTTTGGATAAAAGCGTCTGCTAAATGCATAAATGTAAATAAAAGCGCTTGTCTGAAGAGCAGCAGAGGGTTTGAGGCAGGTAACTAGGTTTAGTTAGTTAGGTTAGTGTGTATCGTTCTGATTAAAAGCGCTTGTCTGAAGAGCAGCAGAGGGCTTGAGGCAGGTAACTAGGTTTAGTTAGTTAGGTTAGTGTGTGTCTCACCGGTCTGATGTCCTGATCGTTCTCTTTCACTGCAGACGAGAGCCGTCCATCCATCATCCCTACACAACAACACACAGCTCAGCCTACTACAGTTACACAACACTATTTACCTAATATATACACACACACACACACACTGTAACTGAAACTGTCCGTACGGTGATGAAGGGTCTTGGGCTCGGACAGCATCCCGCGGCGAGTAACCTGAGATAACCGATCGGCCGGAAGAGCGCTGACTGAAACACAGGAGCGTGATTGAGAACATTCTCACACGATCAACATTCGTGAGCCGTGCTGCTGAGATGAGCACGGGATAATTCTGCTCCAATTTGAGCTTTTCACAAAAACGACTTCATTAAGCCCTGGTTTAGTGATCCCAATTAATTCTCCAAATAGAAATTAAACATCTAAAATTATGTTTATTTGTATGTTTTCTTATAGGAGTGCCTTTTTCTGGACGACTGCTGCTGCTTCTCACGTTGTAGGTCTATTGTTGCATAGCACAGCATTTATGAATATTCATATTGAATTCCTGATGAGTCCCAGCCAGTGAAATATGATTTTCAAACCCATGATGAAAACAAAACTATCTCGCTGACTCACATTTGCTAAGTGTGTGATCTCATATAAAGTGCATTATTGCGAATTATGTCTCGGTGAGATTCACATAAGCATAATCTGTTATGTCTTATATGAACGTTTAGTTAATATTTGGGGAAAAATATCATGTGTATCGTTTTATTAGATCCATGCATTACAGCAGGTCTTAATATAGATCTGTCTCAATGTTAATCAAACATTAACAGAAAAGACGGAATCACTGATTAAACTACTGTTTATTTGCATATTTGTTCTTATTTCACACACACACACACACACACACACACACACACACACACACACACACACACACACACACACACACACACACACACACACACACACACACACACACACACACACACACACACACACCACACACACACACACACACACACACACACACACACACACACACACACACACACACACACACACGCACACGTGTTGGGTTTCCATGTTTTATGGGGACATTCCATAGGCGTAATGATTTTTATACTGTACAATCTGTATGTGCTATTGCCCTACACCTACCCTACACCTAAACTTAGCCCTCACAGGAGACATTCTGCATTTTTAGATTTTCAAAAAACTTTATGCTGCATGATTTCTAAGCTTGTTTCCTCATGGGGACCAAAAAATGTCCCCACAAGATAAAGATTTACTGGTATTACTATCCTTGTGGGGACATTTGGTCCCCAGGACGTGATAAATACCAGCTCGCACACACGCGCACACACACACACTTAATTTTGTATTATTAATATGCATTGCTAAGAATTCATTTGAACTACAAAAATATTGTCGTATCATAACAAACCATACATCAATGGAAAATGATTTATTCATCTTTGACAGCTTTAAAAATTGACCACTATGACTGGTTTTGTGCTCCAGGGTCACATGTTTTTATTTTTGCTAATTTTGCAAGCACGGCTCACATTGATAAATGAAATAATGAAAGGATATGAACCTGGTCTGTGCAGGCCGAGTATGCCGCGTGTTTTCCTCTGAAGCACGACGGTCTTTCCCTGCGGTCCGCTCGGACTCCTGGGAATCCTCTTATTTGTGCTCCTGAAACACAACGTTCAGCATTGAGTTCTCCATTGCTTCGGCATCACTGCCTGCACCGAGAAGGCAATCCCAGAATGCACCTGAGTCTGTGCTGGGGGTTTGTGTGAAGGTCGATCGGCGTGGTGAGCAGCTCAGAGATCAGACCGCAGGCGTCACGCGCTCTCTGTTCACGATGCTCCTGAAGCAGAAGCCTAAACGCACACGGACCGCATCAAACACCTGAAGACCAGCGCATGTTAGCGGAGCGCGCGCACTATCATACCTGTCTCGCTCTTCTTTGCTTCTCTTGCTGGTTGCCAGATCTACAGAGGATGGATTCTGCTGCGGGAGAATACAGTTACTAACAGGCTTGTGTACAACTAAAACTTCACTTATAGACTTAAATATTATATATTAATATTTCATGTTACCGGCACATTGCAATTAATCATGGTCAGGTGGTCATTTCATGAACATTTTATTCCCTAAGTATCCAGTAAACTTTAATAAACTTAATTTAATAAATGTGTCCCTGGAGCACAAAAGCAGTCATAAGCAGCACAGCTATATTTATAATACATGGTATGGGTCAAAATTATACATTTTTCTATTATGCCAAAAATCATGTAAATTTCCTACTGTAAATATATTTATAAAAAATGTATTATTAATATGCATTGCTAAGAACTTAAATTGAACAACTTTAAAGGTGATTTTCTCAATATTTAGATTTTTTTGCACCAGATTTTCAATATTGTCCAAACCATACATCAATGGAAATATTATTTATTCAGCTTTCAGATGATGCATAAATCTCAATTTCACAAAATCGACCCTTATGACTGCTTTTGTGCTCCAGAGTCATGTATTAATAATGTTCAGTCTCTAAGATAATACTATTGTTGATAAAAAATTATGATTTAGTCTTAATTGTTATTCAATTAGATTTTACTTGAAAAAATCTATATGTACTTATTTTCATATTTTATTAAATAAACAAATATTAAATTATACATTACAATTATTTATTTAGATATTTTAATATTGCATTAATAATCTTTTATATATATTATATATATTTTTTTTAAAGAAAAACGACTTTAAAAATCGTTTTATTCTTCACATTAAATTGATCAAAAATGACAGTAAGGATATTTATATTATTAATATCTTTATATCTAATATATTTTTTGATTAATTTAATGCACTCTTGAAGAATCTAAAAAATATTTATATTTCAAATAAATGCTGTTCTTTTGAACTTTCTATTAATCTCTGAATCCTGAAAAATCAAATGCATCAGTTTCCACAAAAACAAACTGTTTTCAACATTAATAATAATCATAAATGTTTCTTGAGCAGCATATTATTATGATTTCTGAAGATCATGTGACACTGAAGCCTGGAGTAATGCTGCTGAAAATACAGAAATAAATAATAACACATATTAAACAGTATTTTAAATGATAATAACATTTCACAATATTACAGCTTTTATTGTGTTTTTAATCAAATAAATGAGCAATAAGAGACGCTTTGAAAGACGTTTAACCAGTAGTTTATGCATTTATAAGAATGTGATACTCAAGCGCAGCAGTCGAGTCTCACGTGTGCAGCTGGAGAGATGAAGGGTCTGCGCTCTCTCTCTCTCTTCTCTTCTCTCTGTTTTCTGAACTCCGTCAGTCGTTCTCTCTGTGTCCTCCTCATCCACATCCTCAGATCCCTGCGCTCCTCCTCCATCCTCGGCTTGACCTCTGACCTGCCAGATACACAGACCAATCAAATCAAGCCATCGCTCGCTGACCCGCTCAGCCAATCAGAACACAGACCAATCAAATCAACCCATCGCTCGCTGACCCGCTCAGCCAATCAGAACACAGACCAATCAAAGCATCGCTCGCTGACCCGCTCAGCCAATCAGAACACAGACCAATCAAATCATCGCTCGCTGACCCGCTCAGCCAATCAGAACACAGATCAGCGAGATTCAGACTCTTGACTCCAAAACTATTCAAATCTGACATTAAATTAAATCATTCTTTTTATTTTATTCAAATTTAGGTCATTTTAATTTTAATTTTAGTTAGCATTTTATTCATTCATTGTGTGTGTTCATGTTTTCAGGTAATCAATAAAATGGTAATTAAAGTGAAAAAGAAAATGGTAAATTGAAAGATAAAATTATTTTGAGTTTAATATATTTAATTTTTTAATGAGTGGCAACAGAGACATATTTAAAATAACAATACATTTAATACAATTATTACAGTAAATTGTATTAATATTTTGCATAAGGATTTATTTTTTCATTTTCTTTTTTATTTTATTAAACATTTAATTCATTAGCTGCGTGTGTTTTTTAAAGTCTATATAGTTTTTACAATTTTTATTTATTTTTAAAATAACAATAAATGTAATAAAATTATTACAGGACATTATTTTAATATTTTGAGTTAGGATTTTTTTTTTTATTACAATTTTTATTCATTAGCAGTGTGTTTTTTAAAGTCTATATTTTTTACGATTTTTGTTTTTTTAATTAAATAAATGTAATACAATTATTACAATAGATTATATTAATATTTTACATAAGGATTTTCTTTTCCATTTTCTTTTTCATTTTCTTAAACATTTTATTCATTAGCTGTGTGTTTTTAAAGTCTATATAGTTTTTACAATTTTTTTGAAAATAACAATACATTTAATAAAATTATTACAGTACATTATATTAATATTTTGAGTTACAATTAATTTTTCCATTTTCTTTTTAATTGTATTAAAAGTTGTATTCATTAGCTGTGTGTTTTTTAAAGTCTATATGGTTTTTATTTTTTACTTATTTTAGGCTTTCAACTAAACCAAAAACGAATATAAAAAAAATAAACAATAAACTAATAAACAAAAGGTTAACTAAAATTATACAGAAAATGGAAACTAATTCTAAATATTAATAAAATGGCAACTAAACTAAACTAATTTTAAGTTTTGTATATTTTATTTTAGTTATTGGCAACATTTCTCATTTTGGTTACTAAAATAACTAAAATTTAAAATTAAGCAACATTTATAAAAACCATATAGACTCATTTAAAAAAAAAACTACAAAACTAATAAAATGTTCACAAAAATTAAACTTAATACAAAATATTATTAAAAACTATAATGGTATACTACAACCACATTGCATCCGAGTAAAACCTGCTCATGAATAACTTCTCTAGGACTGTTTTTGAGGGAATAATACGTGCTAGAACTACTATAAAGGTGTATCCGGTCTCTTTAAGATCCTAGAGAAGCTGACCTGCTCAGGTGAAGCGTTCCTGACCGAGACAGATCCAGCGCTGATCGGGATAAAGCGCCGTCTCGGATTAACTCACACAAGATGTCCTTCACATCACTGAGGCCGCTGAACCCGAGAGTCTCCTCCGCCGGCCTGACGAGAGATGAACACGGTCAAATCAGACGAACTGGTCACTGATGAAGAGTCGTTAATTCAGACTCACGTCACAGGATTCTCAAGCAAACACTCCGTCAGATCTGCAGGAAACAAAGCAGAGACACACACATCATGACTTCAGCTGTGTGTGTGTGTGAGAGTGAGTGAGTGAGTGAGTGAGTGAGTGTGTGAGTGCGTGCGTGAGATGCAGGGCACTCACCAGGATCAGTATCTGGCTCACACTGCTCCAGTTTCACTGAAAACAAGCAGATCATGTTAAAGCGAGGACCTGAGGAACCGACAACCTACCATTTAATACACAAAGCCATGCAACGAACAGACAATTCACTTAAAATGTAAAAACTACACAAACACGCTGTGTGTTTACAAGAAATTGTGTTGTTCACATGGCATTTTTTATTTCAATTAAATAAATGTACTGTATATTAGTTTAGATAATGTTTTTTATTTAACATTTTGTATTTTTAGGGGATGTTATGGTACTAAATTATATTAATGGAGCATAATTAGTGATGATATCACTTTATTTGTGAAGTGAAACAAGGTAGTTAGCAGATAGTTCGGTGAATGTATATTTTCTAGTATGATGATGATGATGATGATGTACCTGTGGGAGGAAAGCACTCGTGATGGACTGAACTTCGGGTCAATACAGAAGACGACAGAACCTCCTCATCTGGTCTCTCTGAGTCGGCCGTGGCTCCAAAGCGATGCGGTGAAGGACAGTAACTCCTCACTGTTCACACATTCAGCACAACTGTTACATGGCTTTATTTCTCTTATAAAGCTGCTGAAGTCGTCTCACCTTCTTGTATGTGTCTGAGAGGTTTCTTCTCCATCACTGAAGGGCTCGGCGTCTCAGTCGTGTTCACCAGCTGCAGGAGAGCACAGTCAGAACTAGGGCTGCACCATTAATCGAACACATCTCGTCAGTAAAGCTGGTTCTGGGATCAGTAGGCTAAAAGCCCACCTTAAGAATAAATGTGCTTTTAACTGCACCTAAAATATATAAGTGCAGAAAATACATATATACTGTATTGAACATATTGACAGATTTTTATGCGTGAAAATAAATAATTCAAGTTGTTTGTTTTGTTTAAAAAATCGTATGCATGTATGAAGTGGCCACACACGGTATTAATACAAATATTTTACATTTAATACTTGTTCAAAACAATCACTTTAGCAAAGTTTGTAAACAATTTTGCTTATTTTGAGAAAAAGAAAATTTGTGTTCAATAAATATACTGTTATTAAAATATGCCAATATTAAAAATATTTTAAAACAGAAACAAAATAATTTTAATAAAAAGCATTGAATGAGAGTAGTAACAAAAAATTATGTTTTATGATTAATATCATGTTTTTAAATAAGATGGTATTATTCTAAACATGGTGGTTATCTCTAATATGGACAGTCAATATAATATAAGATATTTATCATCTGAATCTAACCAACAAATAGAAAATCAGCGATGTATTAATTATTATTATAATGTTAATTATGTGTCTTTAGCCCCAACAGCAGGGGTGCTTTTTACCCCAATCACCATCATTTTACACGTTCTTTGTGCTCGGGTTCATGTTGGAGCGTGGTGTTCGGACCCTGGCACTCTTGTCTTGTTTCCGGCTCAGGTCGGGGTTCGGACACTCACGCTCCAGGTTTGGTCTTGTTGTGAGAGCATGCGGTCTCGAGTTCGCTCGGGCCGTGCGCTCCTCTGTGTTTTTGTTCGGCATGCTTTTTCATTGTCTCGTTTTGTTGCACGTATCTCGCTTTTCGGCTGCATGCTTTCTCTTGTTTTGTGTGGCACGCAGCTTGGGTTTTTCACTGGCTGCATGCTTATATGTTTGTCATGTCTTGTGTGAACACACGGCTTATGAGTCTCCTTATTAGCAGCGTGTTCGTGTCCCGTTTTACACATGGCTAGTGATTGTTTTGCTGGCCATGTGCTTGTGTTTTTGGCTTTTGTCTTAGTTTCTGTGTGCCATGTGCTCTCATGTAAATTGTCTTGACTAGGGTTGGGTATCGTTTGGGTTTTGTTTTTCGATACCGGTGCCAAATCGATACTATTTAAAATGGTACCTGAACCGATACTTATACAAAAATGTATTACCAATTAATAATTGGATTGGCCATTAGCACTAAACACATGGGCCCGGTTTAATAAATGCTTTAATGATGTGATTTGGAATTTGAAAAGGGTTAGGGATTCAAACCCGGGTCGATCGCGTCAAAATGAATACGACACACCATCTGCGCCACCGGATGTGTGATGTTGTGATGTTGACCAGACCAATCACACAGAGTTAGTCTAAATAGACACTCCGCATTGCTTTGTAGAAGCGCGCATTAGTGATATTTTGCTCGATGCGCCCTCTTGTGGCCTCAGGAGAGAAGACGAAAACTAAAATTATGCATTTTAAATTCGAATATAGATCATATTTTAGTACAAAATTCGAATGTAGTTTTTCAGCCCTACTTACCAGTCTGGTGTTGGCGAACTCTCGGTCGATGTGATCGGCGATGCTCTGCAGTCTGAGCAGCTGAGCGTCCATCTCTGACAGCCGCGCTGAGATCTGAGTCCTCAGGGACCGGTCCGGAGCGCACGGAGGAGACGCTCGAACGCCCGTCAGGACGCGCAGAGTCACGGGGTCTCCGCCGAGAACGGCTTCAGGAGACACGCACACTACTGAGGGACCTGCAGGAGGACCGGAACAGTTATGGCGCTTTTCCACTGCGTGGTTCGACTCGTTACGGCACGGTTCGGTTTGCGTTTCCACTGCAGTTTAGTGCCGCTTTCGAGTGGGTGGGATTATTCACATGTCGTTAAACGCGCCACAAACAAACACACAACAAAGGAGCATATCGACGGAATGGTGTTCTTCATTCTCGGCATGTGGATGTGTTTAACAGCAATGAGAGACCTATGAGAATGCTTGGGATTTACCCCCCCCCAGCAGCAGTGCCACAGGCTGTAGAGGAGGAGGACAGGTGTGCTGCATTACTCGAATAGTTACCTATTCATGTAGAATGTTCTGTGAATTATCAATAAACGTTTTAAAAATATTTCAAAATGTTCAATGTATCCCTTGTTTGTTTTTATTTATGTGTTGGTTTGTATCATCGTGGCATTAATCATTTGTCTTTTTCAAGAGGTTCATTACGTGCTCATACAATATTTCATTTTTAATATAGTCTGGAGGTACACTTATTCGATCAGATTGTTTTTAATTGAAGCAAAACACAGATACAAAGGTAAAAATATAAACAGAAAACAAACTCTAAAAATATACAAAGTGCAAAAATACATAAGCTCTCGCTCGGCTATCAACGAGAGGAACGTCTCCTCAACAGACATGTTTGGGTTTATACAGATAGTTGCGTCCGATCCGTCGCTGGCGGTGCTGATTTAAATCTAGCGGGTCTATGTTGGGTCTCGTGTCACACGTTCAGTGACGCAGTAATGACGATTCTTTCCGGCCAATCAGTGATCAGCAGAGTTTACACGTCACATTTTGGTAACAGTACGGATCGCTTGGAACCCCGGCCGAGGTGGTACTAAAAAAGTACCAGGTACTGTACCCAGTGGAAAACCCCCCAAAAGGAATAAAATAATTATTTCTATTTTAATATACTTGAAAACATAATTTATTACTGCAGTCTTCAGTGTCACATGATCTTCAGAAATCATTATAAAATGCTGATTTATTATTAGAGTTATCTAAGTTGGGAACATTTGCGCTGCTAAGCATTTTTATTGGAACCTGTGATAATTTTTTCAGGATTTTTTAATAAATAATTTTTTTTCAAGAACAGCATTTATTCAAAATATAAATCTTTGCTATCACTTCTTATCAATTTGCTGAATATTAGGTTTAATTTCTTTCAAAAAACAACCCAGAAACCCCAAACTTTTGAACGGTAGTAAGTATAGAGCTCCTGCAGTCACGTGACCCGACTTTACCCAGATTATCGATATATTGTATGAAACACCAGGGTATTTTCCTGTTTTACTGAATTGTTTTAATGTAGTGATTGCATTAAGAACAGCCGAGAGCGAATATGAAATGAACGGCGCCAGCATAAGTTTCAAGGCAACGGAGTACCAGCGCTTTAATTCAAAAGACATAGACCTGTGCATAGCAAAACTTAATAGATTAAACATAACAGATTCCTATAATGCCCTCGGGGTGCTTTCAACGTGTTATTAATATATGAACGGATAGATTTCCTGACACTTTCCCTCCTAACGTTACTCTGGAGACTCTATAAAAGCCTGCAGGGTACAAATGGACACAATCTAATGTTTTTGATGAATATTCAGGAGTCTGCTAAAACCACAGACTGTAAAATATCGTCACTGGAAGGGGAAGTCAACTGTGTTGTTAGCTAAATTAATCAACCCTAGCTGTCCTAGTCAGCATAATTATATCACTGTGAGTACAGTAGACATCATAAATGTCATGAAATCTTA
>CM049796.1:283516-308516 GCA_027422405.1 Ptychobarbus kaznakovi | reverse complement strand
TTATAGTTGTATTTATAAACTGCTTACTAATGCCTATTAATGCTGGAACAATGCTTTATAAAGGATGAACTGACTATTTACTAATGCTTAACTAATGATTCATAATGTGCAGTTATTATAAAGTGTTACCTAAAAGATAACATACACATACACTCATATATATGTGTCCCTGGAGCACAAAAGCAGTCATAAGCAGCACAGGTATATTTATAGAAATAGCCAGCAATACATTGTATGGGTCAAAATTACAATTTTTTTATTTTATGCCAAAAATCATTAGATATTAAGATCATGTAAATTTCTTACCATAAACATATACAAACTTAATTTTTGATTATTAATATGCATTGCTAAGAACTTCATTTGAACAACTTTAAAGGTGATTTTCTCAATATTTAGATTTGTTTTGCACCCTCAGATTCCAGATTTTCAAATATTGTCCGATCATAACAAACCATACATCAATGGAAATATAATTTATTCAGCTTTCAGATGATGCATAAATCTCAATTTTGAAAAAAATTGACACTTAAGACTGGTTTTGTGCTCCAGGGTCACATATATATAAATTTGGCGACTAACTGAAATACAAAAAAAGTAAAAAATAAATAAATTCAAATTAAATATAAAAGCTATTTAAAAATGAAAAGCTGGTTCAAAATATGAAGAAATACTACAAAGGAATATAAATAGCTGCCAGACACATATTTCCTCACCTGAAGGAAAGGTGTAACCCTCGTTCTGATCGGCCACGTCTTCTGCAGGCTGAACAGAATAAAAGACGACTGACTTTAAAATTATACTGTACATGGCTTAAAGGAATAGTTAATCAAAAATACATAAATACAGTTTTGGGATCCAGAGACGTCTGTGGCTCCTCCGGAGGAATGATGGAGTCCTCTGGTCTGAAACTCACTGCAATCTTCTCCTCTCTCCTCTTTCGTCTGAATGAGACAAAGCCAGAATATTTGTTTTAAAAATAATATGTGTCCCTGGAGCACAAAAGCAGTCATAAGCAGCACAGGTATATTTGTAGCAATAGCCAACAATACATTGTATGGCTCAAAATTATACATTTTTATTTTACGCCAAAAATCATTATGATATTAACCCTATTAACACCTATTAAACCCTATTAAAATAGACTGTAGTTCCTAATATAGTGTAATATCTAATTTGTACTCCCTACCACTAGATGGCAGACATCTAGTACGTCCAAAATTACGTTATGTTCCTATTCAAAGTGTAACCGAGCAAGTGAGCGACCGTGTCATTGATGCGGAAGTAAATGAGTTAATGGTTAATAAAAATATGTACTGTGAGGATGTGTTGCAAATATTATTCGCCGATTCTGACTCTGAAGGGGAATATTTGCCGTTTGGAAATGACGATCGGTCGTCTAATAATCGCGCTTCTCCCGGTACATCTTTACAGCACAATGGTACCTGAATGTTTATTATTTATAATATATTTGTTTGAATATTACTTATGAACTGATCAAAAGTAGGCTATCGTTCATGTGCATTTTACTAATATATAGTAGGGCTGCAACAAACGATTATTTTGATACTCGATTAATCAAACGATTAATTTATCGACTAATCGACTAATTTAACCGATTACTTTTCAGCACAAAAAAAATCTACAATTTTACTTAAGAATATTTTATTAAATCAGATGAAATCCAAATTTCTATGAATTTCCAGAAAATAATGGAAACCAGAATTTGGTAAAGATAAAACTGTAAAACTCAATTAATTAGACAGGCTTTTTTATTAATACGATTTAATTTAATTTAATCATAATTTTTTTTGTGGTAATACAAATAGTTAACAGTAGCTTTTAAAATACATATATAATAGCAATGATGCAATAATAATTAGTTCAAATAAAGTATATAAAGCAAGAAATCATATGGATTTATTGAACAAATCTGTTAAAATAATGTATAATAAACAATAGAGCTAATGTTAATTACACAACACAGGCCTGCAGGGGGCGCCGACGGCCTGGTGATTATTTCTACTCATTACTGCAAGATCTAATCCTTGTTTAATATTACCCAAGCACCATTTAATTCAAATGTCCACTTAATATTTAATATTTGTCCATTTCTTTAGGACAGAAATGTTATAGCCGCTGTAACTAGATGAATATGTGTAAACTCAGAGTGAGTGTTTGAGCTTTTATTTTGAAATCGTGATGTATGCTGTGTTTGTGTAGGTTTATAGATGATTAATCTTACACATCTGATGAAATGGCGCACGTTGCGTTCCCAGATGAACGTTATAATAAACACAAACTCATAACAACACGCAGAGATGAGTTTGAGACGCTCCACGTGTGAATGATAACAGTTTCTGTGAACGGAGCTGCCGTGTGACGCACATACGCATATACATAATTAAAGCGCATATCATTATTTATTTAAATCGTAGCGTTTGTGAATTCACAATTATACTTAATTGTGATTTTTAAATGGGTTTAATATATCATGCAGCCTTGGTAAACAGTCTAATAATGTGTTTTATGGATTCTCGTTTGTGAAATGCGCCACTTCCGGTATTTCGCCGGTTAGTTGACGCGAGAAAAATTAAGTCGACGATTTTTAAAAATTCGACTAGTCACAACGAATCGACGAATCGCGACAGCCCTAGCTGCAACAAGCGATTATTTGTCGATTAATCAAACGCTTATTTGGCCGCTTAATCGACTCATCGCCGATTATTCCAATGATTAATCAGCGGACTTTGATTGATTATTCAGCTTTTGCATTTAGTTAAAATATTAAGTTAAATATTAATTAATTTGAATAAATGCCTAAAAAAGTTGTTTTGCTAATGTTTATTTCTGTATTATTGATAAAATGACTAAATCTCTCCAGTAATTTCACTTTAATGGCAATGTTTATGTCCTTTTCTGTGCAAATCAAGTGAAATAACTGAACAAATATAGGAGCGTGAGAAAAATGCACATTTTAGGCACTTTCACATATTCTAACATAAAGAAAGGTCACTTCAGCTTTAGAAAAGCATATTAATATTGAATATTTTTTAATTATAATATATTTTATTGAATATTAACTGATCAAAAACTAGGCTACCGTTCACATGCGTTTTACTAATATATAGTATAGTAATAATTAAGTGCTTTCTCCAGTTTTGTCTTTTCTGATCATTTGGAATGAGGATTAAAAAACATGCAAATAAGTTCAAACTCAATATCTACTATTTCCTGATTAATATGACATTGAAGATGGCGTTATAATATGCAAATTAGATGAGTGTATTTACACCCCACCAGTGGGGATGTCTTTAAGACTGCAAGGGAAGCACAGCTTCCCCTATAATGTAAAATGAATGGTCAAATATGTAATATTGTGTTAACATTGTATTGACTAAAAATGCGTTCAAACACGAGTTGGTTCAGAATCGGGTCAGCTGACTCGTATATTCCCGTAGCGTCACAGTGCATTTGAAGCATAGCGTCTATTGACTTCAATGGGGCTGCTTCGAGACTAGACGTCATTGGATAAATGCTGCGATTATGCCCCACCCACGGACGCTCAGCGTGAATGGAGGCGTGGCCTGGACTACGGGCTTCTGCGTGCTGATTGGAGGGTCTGTCGAAAGATTTTGATTGACAGCGATTTTGTGCTATAAAGAGTCGCTGACGCTATTCGAGCGCCGTCCCATCGCGGATGTGTAGTCGAAAGACAAACCTATTTATTGGTATTTGCTTGGTTAATTTATCACACATTTCACACAATTATACATCACATTCCTTGTTTCAGTTTAACCTAATTCCCACATCTCCTCCGTCGAGTTGAATATCTTTGTTTTAGCTCATTCATTCATTCATACAGTAGGCTAGAGGAACGTAGGGCAGAATTTACATATAAATAAATGGATAATTTTTATGATGTTGACCGAAAATGAGCTCCTCCTCTTTGAAAGCCCAGCAACCGCCACTACACCATAAACTTTCGGTCATGCCCAACATGTTTCTAATTTACAGTAGATCTCTATCTTTAAGCGCTTTTAAGCCACAAGCTTTTGAAATCTTGATGTTAAAATACAGCATGTTTACAGAAATCCCTGGCGCCTAAAGGGTTAAGATCATGTTCCATTAAGATGTTTCCTACCGTAAAAATATCACAACTTAGTAATATGCATTGCTAAGAACTTAATTTGAAAGGTGATTTTCTCAATATTTAGATTTCATACACCATGCATCAATGGAAAGCTTATGAATTAATCTTTCAGATTTGAGTGACTGGTTTAGTGCTCCAGGGTCAGATTTGTGAAAAGGTCTGCATGCGGTCAGACGTGTAGTCCACCTCTTGATGGACGGGCGGCTTGTGCTCTTGTTCTCCAGGACCGGGTCGGTCTTTAAGAGCTGTAGTCTGGTCTCGGCACTCGTCTGCCTCGCGGGGGTCCATCTCAACAGCTCCTGCAGCGGGATGAGCCGAGGTGTTGGTCCCGGAGCCCTGCTGAAGCGCTGGACCTGCACAAACACACGTGCATCTGAGAATCACTCACCAGGTGCGCAAAAGAGTGCCACACTTATAGATATGAATATTACAGTGAAGTGTAACGATGCCTGTTGTGCTATTCAATTACTTGCTTGTTGTCTTATTGTTGAGTCAAAAGGAATATGTATTTATAGTGTTTTTAGATTAAAATTAATCATTTAAATCACACTATTAGTGATATTTCTATTTTTATATTCTTTAAGTGTTTTTGAAATATGAATATTTTTAACCTTAAATAAAGAATGCAAAGAGCAGTGAATCTCAAAAACAATTCAATAAATAATAATAATATTCGCATTTTGAATATTATTATAATATATTTTAAATAAAAAACATTATTCTAAAATATTTAATTATTATATAAACTATGAATAAATTAATTATTAATACCATGATAAGTAAATGTGATTACTAGTAAATAAATAGTAAAATATTATTTAGAAATATTATTCTAAATTCTATAAAATATTATATTATCTAAAATTATTATTAAAGCATTAATTATAAGTAAATTCATTACTGCTCTGAGTAAATAGGATAAAATAAAAATTATATTTTTATTGATTAAAAGAATAATAATACATGCATTATTATTATTTATAAAAACTATTACAATATCAAATTATTGTATAAATAATTTAAATGTTGTAATATAAATAAATGGATTATGCTGTGATTACTGCTCTGAGTAAATAGTAAAACTAAAAATATATATTTTCAATTAAATAAAAAATATAAAATTAATAATTAAAATAAAAAATATATATATTTTTGCTTTTTATAAAATGTTCATAAAATATATTTATAAAATCTATTATACAAAATTAAAAGTATTGTGATGAGTAAATTAATATTCATTACTGCTGAGAATTATTCTAAATTATTTAGTATTTAAATGTATTATATTCAGCTATACTAAAACTATTATTCTACAAAGTTATGATTACTGCTGAGAGTAAATAAATATTATTTAGTATTTAAATGTATTATATTCAGCTATACTAAAACTATTATTATGCAAAGTTATGATTACTGCTGAGAGTAAATAAATATTATTTAGTATTTAAATGTATTATATTCAGCAATACTAAAAATATTATTATACAAAGTTATGATTACTGCTGAGAGTAAATAAATATTATTTGGTATTTAAATGTATTATATTCAGCAATACTAAAACTATTATTATACACATTTATGATTACTGCTGAGAGTAAATAGTCAAGTATTTCCATCACAGTCTAGTTAGTTAATCTAATGTTAATCAGACGTGACTCACAGCGGCGGGTGGATCAGGCTCTCTGTGCAGCAGCTGAATTATGGGATAGCGGCCCAGACTGGGCGGTTTTGCCGTGGTGGATTGTGGGATGTGCGGCTGGGTCTCCGGGTGAAAGCGCAGCAGAGGAAGAGCAGGAGCAGGAGTCGGAGCTCCTGGACGCGTCTGAAAGAGAGATACTGCTCGCCGGACACAGGAGGGGTCAGACTGGTTCCCAGTGATGTCCGGAGCCCAGGCGTCCCTCACAGGAGCAAGAGTCTGAGCTCCTGGACTCGTCTGAACACTACAGCGGTGCGCCTGAAGGAGAGATGCTGCTCGCCGGACGCAGGAGGGGTCAGACTGGTTCCTAGTGATGTCCGGAGCCCAGGCGTCCCTCAGAGGAGCAGGAGTCTGAGCTCCTGGACACGTCTGAAGGAGAGATGCTGCTCGCCGGACACAGGAGGGGCCAGACTGGTTCCCAGTGATGTCTGGAGCCCAGGCTTCCCTCACAGGAGCAGGAGTCTGATCTCCTGGACACGTCTGAGCTCCTGGAGTCGTCTGAACACTACAGCGGTGCGCCTGAAGGAGAGATACTGCTCGCCGGACGCAGGAGGGGTCAGACTGGTTCCCAGTGAGGTCTGGAGCCCAGGCGTCCCTCACAGGAGCAGGAGCACACAGCTGCAGGAGTCTGAGTCTCTGTGTTATAGGAGCTTCAGAGATGCCGCTGGAGGACGCCTGATTATGAGCGGTGATCAGAAGCCCCCCCCGGGACGCCTGAGATCCACCGTCTGACCCGATGCTGCACTGCTGCACTTCCTGTGACAGATTCAAGTCAAAGATCACTCGTTACATACGGCTGAGTGCTTACATTTAAAGTTTAAATAAAGCTGAAATAAAGCTTAGTTTAAATAAAGCTGAAATTAAGTCAAATATAAATGTATGAAAAACGTAAACTAAAACTTAATTAAAAAAAATTATAATTAGAAATATAAAAGAAAAACTGAAAAAATTACTTAAACTAAAATTTAAATTAAAACTATACAAATAAAAGCTAAAAACATGTATTAAGTAAAACTAAATGAAATATGAAAATATAAAAATAACATAAAAAAAATAAAATAATTACCAAGTAATTAATAAGAGCAATTTTATTTCTATAATTGCAAATATTACCTGAGGTTTGCGGGTTGGGTTTCTCTGCTCCATCTCATCACGTGGATCCAGATCAGATCCCGGATGTAAATCCCTCTCCGGTCCGGTGGCTCGTGTTGGGAGGCGGGTCTCACCAGATGCATTCTGGGTAATACAGGCTGGTTCTCTGGCTTGAGACAGCGGCAGGTTTGAGAAAGACGCTCCAACGATCTGCATGAGATTCATGAAGTTGATCTGCTGCAGCTGAAACAGAAGGAACACCAGGAACGGTACATGTGTGAACACCAAACATATTCATATCAGTGTTTCCTATGAATTACTTGGACTCCGGTGGCCCAAAACGATTGAATCTGTCCCGCCACAGTTTCATAACGAGCCGAAAATACTTTTACACATTTAAAAGTAACAAACCGTGCTGCTTTCTTTAAAGTAGATCTTCACTTAATAGCATGACGAGTAAATATTGACACGGACTGTAGATCTGCGATAGAGACACTCTCTGTGCGAGTTATTGTTTACATGTTTAAGATACCACCAAGAATGCAAATTTCCCTGAATATCCAAATGATGGCAAATGTGACATTTTTACAACAAATCAACAAAAAAAAATGATATTAAGTGAACATTTTACATTTTAAAACCACTTCGGCTCTGGCCCGCCCGCGGACCCACCGGCGGGTCCAAAATTGCACCATCAAAGTTATTGTAAAACTTAATAATTTGCGGAACAGTGACGTACACATTTATGGTATCATTTGAAAGCTTAGAACCTCAGCTTTCTTGTCCATCCCATCACTTTTGCATTTATGTTACATAAAGTCTGAATCTGCCCCCCCCCACACACACAAACAAGCTCCCCAGCCTTGTGAAGATCACCTAATAATATTCCTATTCGTATTGAAACTTATCAAATATTGATGAGTCATATATCCAATGAAAGCTCTCATTCACCAAAATGTGATTATGTAGTTAATTTCTTTGATCTAACAGATTACAGAGAACAATTATCAAAAGAATCACGACGATGGAAATTTTTTCTGTAAATAAACAAACATTTATGTCTCATTCCTGCTCCGATTACTACTTCCGTGTGCTAGAAGTGGCCACAAAATTAATATCACCTTTTAGATTAGGTTGTTATCTTTCAAATGAGATAGACTAAGACTGATGGAAAATGAAAAGTTGTGATTTTCTAGGCCGATATGGTTAGGAACTATACTCTCGTTCCGGCGTAATAATCAAGGAGCTTTGCTGCCGTACCGCAATGATATTACACAGCGCCTGAAAGTAGTCCCTGGCTAGGTAACTAGTTTTATATAGTTATTCCGTCAGCCTTAGTACACGATGTAACTACAGAAGAGTCAAGATTTAAATAGGAAAAATATCGAAACTCTTTGGTCATTTTTGAGCAAGATGCTAACGGTCTAATCAGACTCAATTATCTATGCTAAGCTACGCTAAAAGTGCTACCACTAGATCGGCTGAATGGATTCAAAAACTGTAAAACTCAACTCTTTAACTATTAGTAAAATGAGCCTATTTCCAAAAAAAGTGGAGTGTTTGTTTAATAGAAAAGCTGTGATTCTGGTCTAAGTGGAAGAGAAGGGTACAGAAGAATGCTAAACGCCGCTATAGAACGCTTGAGAAGCTCTGTTGTGGACGACGCTAAACAGAGATGTGATGAAGAGGCTAAGACACACCTGCACGAGTCTGAAGAGCTCGTCCTGGAGCAGTTGTCTGACGGGGTCTGTCTGTGTTTCAGCGCCGAGGCTCATGGGTAATGATGCTCCGTCTGTCCGCTGAACGCCGACTGAAGCTGAGAGCTCGGGTCTGAGAGGAAAGCAGCACAGAAGACTTCAGAAAAACACCATATCAAAATCTCACCATACCATAGAATTGAGATATGAAGTCAACAATACATATATATATATATATAAAAAAATATATAATAATTACAATGTGTATATTTTAAAGTTAAATTATTCTATCTATTGCACGTTGAGAGTTCAAAATTAAGAGTTGCAACCCGTGATCTTAACTAAGAAAACTATATACACACTATTTTATTTGTGATATATATATGGTGTCAGTTTAAATTACATTCACACTGGTGTTTTAGGAAGACAAAACATTTAGAATAGAATAATAATAACAACAGTAATAGCCATATAAAACAATTGCTCTGTAAAATAAATGAAAATAAATATTTCATAGGTATATTATTTTTGCTTTACACTACAATAGGGAAATTACAATACTTCTTTCCTAATTTCTACACTTAAAGATATATTTTGAATTTGGACTGCATTTAAACAGTGAGCTGTCAGCAATTCATATACTGCAATTTATATTACTTCATTAAGCTATTATTTTGAAGGAAAACGACAGCAGAGCTTTTATTTTGAAGGAAACGGCAGCGGAGCTTTTATTTTGAAGGAAACTACAGCGGAGCTTTTATTTTGAAGGAAACGGCAGCTGAGCTTTTATTTTGAAGGAAACGGTAGCAGAGCTTTTATTTTGAAGAAAACATCAGTAGAGTTTTATTTTGAAGGAAACGGCATCAGAGCTTTTATTTTGAAAGAAAACGGTAGCAGAGTTTTTATTTTGAAAGAAAACGGTAGCAGAGCTTTTATTTTGAAGGAAACGGCGGCAGAGCTTTTATTTTGAAGGAAACGGCAGCAGAGCTTTTATTTTGAAGGAACGTCAGCAGAGCTTTTATTTTGAAGGAAAGGGCAGCGGAGCTTTTATTTTGAAGGAAACGGCAGCAGAGCTTTTATTTTGAAGGAAACGGCAGCAGAGCTTTTATTTTAGGAAACGGCAGCAGAGCTTTTAATTTGAAGGAACGGCAGCAGAGCTTTTATTTTTAAGGAAACTACAGCAGAGCTTTTATTTTGAAGGAAACGGCGGCAGAGCTTTTATTTTTAAGCAGCAGCAGAGCTTTTATTTTGAAGGAAATGGCAGCAGAGCTTTTATTTTGAAGGAACGGCAGCAGAGCTTTTATTTTGAAGGAAACGGCAGCAGAGCTTTTATTTTGAAGAAAACGACAGCAGAGCTTTTATTTTGAAGGAAACGGCAGCAGAGCTTTTTATTTTGAAGGAAACGGCAGCAGAGCTTTTATTTTGAAGGAACGGCGGCAGCTTCAGTGAAAACAGGCACAAAAACCTGTCTCTCTACAAATCTAGTGAAACGCTGGAATCATCTGCCGCTGAAATAAAGCATAACTTCATTCCCAAACGTGCGCTAAACTCACATCACATGTAATAAAGGAGTCGACGGCATTCAGAAAACACGGATCACGAGCTGATCGTCTGAACCAAGTGCAGCTTCGCTTTAAAGGGGTCATCTGATGCTAAATTCACTTTTCAAGTTGTTTGAACAAAGTGTGTGTGTACACATCCATCCTATAATGATAAAATACACCCTGTTTTTTTTGTATCCCTATTTTAAAATCCTCTTTCTCAAATCAGGCTGTTCTGAGACTCAGAATGATGTAGTTCTGTACAGGCCCCTCCCACGAGAGTTGATTGACAGGTCTTAGCTTAGCCCCGCCCCCTGAGTAAGCTGAGAGCTGTGCAGGGAAGACAAGATGTCTCAGATTAAGCGATTGAGGTGTTTAGTTGTTGGATGTAATAATGAATACAACAGTCGTTAGTTACTCCTGACATCCGAGCCGCTGAAGACGCAGAGGATTAATGTTACTTTCACTTTGAAGTGAATACGTCAATCCCCGATCTACATAAATGCATCTATGTTCACACGAATCATTCGTGATCAGCTTCATCTACAGAACAGTATAATGTTATTTTATGAATCTTTGCAAATCGTCTTTCCTAATAATGTGCTAGTTAGCCAGTTTCGCGACTGAAGTTTAGTATGCTCCATAGATATATATACCTAGATGCCTCATTATGGACTGTTTCTATGGGCCGCGATACATCCGCTATTTTAGTAACGGTCTGCAAATCTTTGAGCGCATTGACTGTGTGCGTCTACACGCTTGTATATCTTTGAATATTCAGTGATTATTATGGTTAATGCGAGATCTGGAGCGGTCGAATAGGGTTCTACACATATCTATGATCTGCTCTTCACTCCGCAGAAGAGAGGGGCGGAGTCAGCAGAGCTCATTAGCATTTAAAGCAACATGGACTAGAACAGCGTGCTGAAAACAGAGTAAAGAAGATGTTTTTTACACTACCATTGAGAAATTATAACCAAAGTATGCTATAGACTTTTCATTAAGACCCTAACGAATTATATCAACTTCGGGCATCCGATGACCTCTTTAAAACACTCAAAACATGACGAGATAATATCGTGCGTTCGGTTTGAGTTCGTTTCACAGCCCAAAACACAACTTTAATGACCTTTTATGTTAGAATAAGAAGTTTGAATATATTTCAATAACTACACATTTTGCCCGGAAGACCGATCGCTTCCTATAATTATTTGACCGCGGTAATATCGTGATATTGATGCCTAGCTAAGAGTAATTTAGAGATGATGGTCACCTGTCCAGCGGCGCACAGGAGACGTGTTTTCTCTCCGATGATCTGAAACAAACACAACACACACAGATGAGCGTCTCATGACCACCTGAGACCAAACCAAAAGATCTCAAAGCTGAGACACACTGCACAAGGTCAAAGAAAGAAGGTCACATGCTCTTATTATGTAACTCAAGAGCATGCACAGACTCACTGTGATTGTACCGAGCGTTGATCTGTGTCCGGATGCTGTAGATCAGTCAGTGTTAATGCCTGCGGGAACATCAGGAGAGCTTGTTTACATCCGGATCGGACTCTGACTACAGCGATGCATCTGATCTACTTTGTGTGTGTGTCTGTGTGTGTCTGTGCCTGTGTGTGTGTGTGCGTGTCTGTCTGTGTGTGCCTGTGTGTGTGTGTGTGTGTGTGTGTGTGTGTGTGTGTGTCTGTGCTGTGTGTGTGTGTGTGTGTGTCAGTGCGTGTGTCTGTGCCTGTGTGTGTGTGTGTGTGTGTGTGTCAGTGCGTGTGTCTGTGCCTGTGTGTGTGTGTGTGTGTGTGTGTGTGTGTCTGTGTGTGTGTGTGTGTGTCTGTCTGTGCGTGTGTCTGTGTGTGTGTCTGTCATATGTATATTGAAAATATTTACATTTTATATACATATATTATATAAACATAACATTTTTCTTAAATATTTATACATTCATGTGTTTGTATTTATATATACATAATACATATACACAGCACACACATTATTAATCGTTTGACAGTAATAATATTATTATAATATAAAATATTAATAATAGGAATAAATATAATTTATAAATAAGTATTATTAAATATCAAATTAACCACAAATAACTTATTACAATGCATTATTAAATAAATAAATATGTATAAATAAATAAAATATCAATAATAAATGAATACATATTACTTGTGAATAAATATTGATTTGAGTATAAATGTTATGATGTGAAAAGAAAGTATTTATAATATGAATTACTACTACTACTAATAAAAACAATTATAAATATTATATATTTTAATAAATCAATATCATGGATAAATAAGTATTGACAAATAATTACAAATTGTCATATCTGATAAAGTATTATTTGGTATTATTATTAATAATACTAATAAATACATGTATTAAATAACTATTTAATTGATTTAAATAACTATGTATTATTAAAATAACTATAAATACATACATAAAATAAATAAACAAGCACAAATATTAATTATAATTTTTGATTCCGAGGTACTGATTTAAGTATAAATATTACATGTTAATATTTAGTATAAATATTCATGATGTGAAGCAGAAAGTGATTATGAGAGACAAACAGTACATTAGACTTAACGAATGATGCAACTGATCCGTGTAATCATGTCTTTTACCTGAAAACATTCCAAACTAACGAGCTATTAGTGATGTATGACATCATTAGTGATCTCTGAGCACGTCACCTGATCTCTGTGAGCTCTGCTCTGATTGGTCCACGAGGCCTCGGTGACATCATCGGCGCTGCTCTCATCTGTAAACAAAACTACAATCAGCATACGGCTTTAATTAACATGAATAATAACTAGTATCAATTATAATTAGTATTCATTTGATAACGATTAGAGCACAAAACCAGTCTTAAAAAGGCACAATATGTCAGATTTATTTAAATATCCAAATAAAAGTGTTATATATTTTGCTGCCTTGTGTACTTACATGATCTCAAATGTTTAAATCCAGAGAAATAAGCGATTTTAATAAGTGGCACGGACTAATGACGTCATATACCGTCGATTTCCGGTTTTGTTTTGTAGAAAACATGGAAACACGAAGACGCTTTAATGTTTTATGCGTTTTATTAGAGAGGTGACAGATTATAACAGAGCTTTCAAGCGTGTCTAGTATGATAAAACCGCGCTGTTTACCCATAGACTGTAAAAACATGGACGTAGTGTCCGTCACCATCGGTTTCTGGAGAGGGTTTTTGAAGCTCAAAGTGGGCGGAGCCATCTTGGCTGCGCGTCACTCCCGGATAATCGAAAATGGGTAAAAAGGTGGGAGGTGGGTGGAGCTTGTTGCTGAAACCACGCCCACCTGGCGCGACAGTGGTGACGCAATCCACCTGTCACTCAAGTAGCCACGCCCTTAATTATGCAGAACTTTAATACTTAATATAATTTAAAAGGATGCGTAATAAAAAAATCCCCCCCCCCCTCACAGTTATCACGAAGGCCAAATTTAGCTAAATAGACCAAAACCACTTTTTGTACCAGGCTGTAAACATACGTGTTTCTGCTGTGAGGTTGGGTATTTTAACATGGGGGGGGGGGGTCCTATGGGACTGACTCCCTTTTGGAGCCCGCCTCTAACGGCCAGTCGATGAACTATAGTTGTAGTCACATCCGCATTGTTTCACGAGAGAGAGCGCTTGCCGCTTGTGTTTACGTCACATCCGCTCGACCGGAAGAAGTGGAAGCGGCATAATAAAAGCTCGTCAAAATCGCTCATTCAGCGGCCTCGTTTCTTTCTGTCTCACACTACGATGTTAATAATCTTTAATAAATTAGATTTCTGCCCGAGTCCCGTCGGATTGCATCGGCGGTGGGGATGAAGACCACAACTCCCATGATTCCACACTCAGTCACCAAACTACGCCATTGTTTATATTGAAAGCGCGCCCTCTAGTGGCGAAAATTACATAATGTGCCTTTAAGAGGCTGGGGCATATTTGTAGCAATAGCCAACAATACATTGCATGGGTCAAATTTATAAATGTTTCTATTATGCCAAAAGATATTAAGATCATGTAAATATATCAAAACATAATTTTTGATTAGTAATATGCATTGCTAAAAACTTCATTTGAACAACTTTATAGATGATTTTCTCAATATTTAGATTTTTTTGCACCAGATTTTCTAAATTTGTCCTATCATAACAAACCATACATCAATGGAAATAGTATTTAACATTTTGTAACGAAACATAGAAGCTGTAATCTGACCGTCTGTAGCTGCAGGTGTCTGTGGTCCGTCTGTGATCTGTTCATCAGAGCTCACTGTGTCCAGCTGATCGTCCGTTAGATCCTCGGCGTCATGCGCACTGAGAACAAACATCACACACCACGCATTTCTATTTGTGAACTCTATCTAGTTCTCTTCAGTTACTCGTTTGCTTTTGACATCGTTAAAAGCTTTGACTCGATTGTCAAATGTAACTACAGAAGAGTCCAGCTTTAAATAAGAAACATATCGAGACTCTTTGATCATTTTTGAGCGAGATGCTAACGGTCTAATCTGATTCAATGATCTATGCTAAGCTACGCTAAAAGGTTCAGAAACGGTAAAACTCAACTCTTGGGGAGTCGTAAAATGAGCACATGTGATGTGGCAGTGGACTCACTCGTGCACGTCCAGCTCTGGGAGTGTGATGGGCGTCGTCTCTGCTGACCGCGGGAGACCCATGCCCCGCCTCCAGCCTGTGATTGGCTGAGCGACAGACTCCTCCCCCTGATGGAGCACAGGAGAGAAACACTCTCACATCTCTGTGTGTCGTGATCAGGAGCTTCTGACAGCTGAACTAAAACACTGACTGTAAGTCTTCCCTGAGGTCCTGTAATATCATCCGTCTCAGGTGATCTGATCATAAGCGGTCACTCGAGAGCGATGTGCTTCTTCTGACGGACTGGATTTCATTAAGGGGGGGGGATCCGATTTCACGACTAAACACTTAGCGTGTTGATCAGGGTTGTTATTCTTAAACTAAACTATTAAAACAGTCATTTGTTAATTAATATAATGCTGGAATATAAACATCAAGGCAAGGCAAGTTTATATATAAAGCACATTTCATACACAGTGGTAATTCAAAGTGCTTTACATAAAAGGAAGTGAAATAGACATTAAAAATAATAATAAAACAAGGAATTAAAAAACAATCAACAATAAAAACAAAATGATCTAAAAATTGATTTTAAATTAATTTAGAATTAAGAATAGAAAATGATTATACATCGTGCAATCAGTGTAAGGACCTGGTTCTAGTCAGTATTAAAAATATATTAATATTAGTTATTATTTAATTAGCATCGGTATTTCAATCAAAATTGCTTGCATTAACCACTAATAGCTCCTTTACAAAAAATACTGTTAGATCAGATTCGAACACAACTGTTGCACGCTTACAAGACTAACTAACCCGTCTTACACTTCCACCATTATTAACTAGTTTTCGTCTGAATTAAACAGGCACCATCTACTCTAAGTTTAATTTAAAGCACTACATCTCAGGTTACCTCAGTATGGGAGTGATTTGAGTTTTCTCCCAGCAGGGCAGCGCTGTACCTCCGCTCAAGCAGCACCAGCGCCGTCAGCACCGCAGGGGTCGAGGCTTTGACCCTGATGACCACCGAATCACAGGAACCCTCTGAGCTCTTTCTGATTGGCTGAGAGAGCAGAACCCGTTTGTCGGCCCAGCGTATCATCCACTCCAGCAACCGGGCCAGCCGAGGAAACCGGGCCTCGAGAGAAGAGTCCAGCTCCGTCTGAACATCCAATTCAGCCAGAGAGAGCATCTTAAAGCCTGTTGACTCGACGTCTGTGCTAGTCGAGTTTACTTTAACCTCTTTGGAGGTTTGGGTAGCGTGTCGACGAAGGGCAAAAAGACCTAGTTTCCCAGTGGCGTGAGTGTCGGACTGAACCGGCCCGATGGACGACGGAGGAGTAGCCGGGAGAGTTTGGAAGCAGTGACCAGCATGGAAGACGGGTAATTGCACGCTTCGTTTCCGATCCTTCTGACGGCGTTTGAGAGTGGTCAGCATGTCAAAGGTCACCGAGTGCAGCTCTCTAGTATGCAGCTGTTGTGAGAAAGCACTCAGTAAAGGCAGCTCGGACTCCTCGGCGTCCAGTCGGTCTTTTTCCAGCATGTAGCTGAGGAATAACTCTAGGTAGAGCGTGTACTCCTCGTCCTCCAGCTCAAACTCCCAGGTTCCCACTGTGGGTACGGTCCAGTCTGGTGCTTTGGGTTGCACGGAGCTGGATTTTCTTCCTTGTGTTGATTTCTCAGGTGCATCCAGAAATGTTGTTGTCTTAGAACTACAAACACAAGAAAGATTTAACCATATTCAGACATTAATCAAGCTGTTTAAAACAAGTTTAGAATGGCCTATGTTTGAAGTATGCACTATGCATACTTGGAATAGAACATAAATTGGATATGTTCTGTACAAAATACCTGCACTGAAAAAAAATCTACCTCTTAGAATCCGTAGAGAGGTATTTCTAAATTGAGAACCACTGACCTAAAGCATATTTATATGATGTGTGATCTACCAGCATTGGTACAGCCCTGGTATACAGTATGCAGTACACTAGCAGAGTTACCTGTGTGCAGATTTGGTCTGAAGCTCTGGGGAAAGAGGCTCGGACAGTGTCTCGGCAGTGTCTTCTTCACTGTACACTAGGGGGCGCCCACAGTCTGTCAGCGTGCTGTCACTCAAACTAGTCCCGAGAGAGATGCGCTTCAGTATGGAGGCAGCACCTCCCCTGTCCTCCTCCTCTTCTCTCTCCCACAGGTACGGCTCAGGTGCGCCCAGGTACTTTGCCAGGCGCCGAAGCTCCCGGCGTCGCTGCCTCCGCTGATCCTGGATCAGAATCATCATGGTCTCGCCGCCCTCATCTTCCCTCGGCACATCTGTGAACATGAGCACATCCGCTTAGATTCCCAAACAAAGGAAAGAGCCATCCTTCTGGGTGAGTCACTCCTTAAAGCAGCTCTTGCCTGGTGTCGAGGCGTCTGGCACTATCACAGGTCTCAGTCTCTGCACCAGCGACGTGTATTTATCCCGCAGCGGCACACGAACAGAATCAGTCTCATCAGGAAACACTCTCGCTAGAGTTTCTGCCGTCTAGAAAATTAAACACAAGCTTAGAATAACTGAACAGGTGAGGCGCTACAAATTGATGGATCAGATACGATCATTTCGATTTGACCGATATTTATACAATTGTTTTTGGACCGTCATGATGCCTTAGTATTGTTTGCAAGTTAGTTAGTTAGTTGGGAAACTTTAATTATCCAGGTTAAAAATAAAGATTACTAACTAAATAACTTGCTAACTCCCAAAAAGTACTAAGATATTACAATGATATAAGTAAAAAAAAATCCTAGTAATATGTTGGTTAGTTAGTTAGTTACTTTTATTTGTAATCTGGTTGTGTTGACATGATAATGGTAACATGATGCATTGTAACCTCCATTTTTAACAGATTAAGTAATTGACCGGGTTAGTTAACTAGTACCCTTCATTTTTACCAGATTAAGTAACTGACCGGTTCAGTTAACTAGTAATCTTAAATTAAAAGGTTAAAAATGGTTAAATTACAAGGTTAAATTACAAGGTTAAAAATCGCAAAGAATTCTAAGATGTTACTATTGTAATTGGCAAAATACTACTAACATGTTAGTTAGTTAGGTTTATTTTTAGCCTGGTTTAACAAAGATTACTCACAAATAACTCTAAGATCTTACAAAACTATTAATTGTTAGTTAATTAGTAACCTTTATTTTAACCTTGTTAAATGAAGATGACCAACAAACTCCCAAGTCATTCTAAAACAATACAATCGTACGTTTATTAGTTAGTTGGTTTGTTGGTTGTTAACCTTAATTTATCAAGTTAAAAATAAAGATATGTAACTAACACACAAAGAAATTTAAAGACATTACAACGGCACTTGCCCCACACACTACTAACATGTATGTCCGTTTGTTAGTTAGTTTGTTAGGAAGTAACCTTCATTTTTAACCTGGTTAAATAAAGCTCACCAAATAACTCCCACAGAACAACACAAACACATGACAACGGTACATGTCCAAAAAACTACTAACATGTTAGTTAGCAGTGGTGGACGAAGTACACAAATCAAGTACTTGAGTAAAACTACAGATACGTATAATAAAATATTACTCCAGTAAAAGTACTGCTTTTTCAATTTTACTCGAGTGAAAGTACAAAAGTACTAGATTTTTTATGTACTTAAGTAAAAAAGTACTGATAGATAGATTTATTTTCCAATTTTATATAGACTACTTTATTTAATTTTATATTAGCACATATTTTTATAATCCTACTGTTCAAAATACCTGGGATTTTCCCAAAATAACCACTATATGGAGTCAAGATATATATTTTGTTGTTGATATGGACTACGTTGATGAGAGTGATGTAGTAATGTTCACTGTGAAGCTTACACTGCGATGTACCTGAGAGAAAACCGATTTGACCATCTAATTTTCACCAGTAAGAAAGTGTTTTAAAGCTTGTTGTTTTGCAGAACGTCAGTTATATATGAAATGAGAATTAGGCCTGAAGTTAGGAAGAACATTTTAAGGAAAATATAATTATATTTTCATAATGATTTTTTTCTTCTCAAACCTCGTCTGTGGTGTAAAACACCCCTGGCCAAATGCCCCCAGAGGGCATCACTTCCCACTTTGATAATTACTGTAGTTACCATATTCTGAACATCACATCCTTTCTTTTTACCTCAGATGTAATCTATCTAGGTGGTTGAATAAAAATATTTGGACTTTATATCTAAAAATTTCCTCAACTTAGCACCAGCAAGCTTGTTAGCTAGACAGTTAGTATCAGGTAACAATATTTACTTATTTTCAGTATGGTTATGAATAAACATTCATATCTGTCTACTCGGCTAGTTGATCTAAACAATATACAAAATTATACTGTTGATAAACAATATAAAAATAGACATCACATAGGGCTAAATGCGTAGCATTTTAATAAAACTGCTAACGTTACAGCAGCGGGGAATATGAACGTGCATGAGTTATTTTATTTAATCTGTGTTATTTTAATGTTTTGTTTTTTGACCTAAAACATAGAGACACTGCCATTGATCTGTCTGCATTCAAGCATTTCAGTGGGCTTAAATAGATCACCCTTTACAGTAGATTTAGTTCACAAACAACTGACAGTTTTGAGCTAAATGTGATTTTCAGTTACAATAATGAATCCTAAAATTCGACATTAGTAACTTACTTTTCGCAGCATCAGTTGCGCACGCGCGCCCGGTTCTTTACTTGTGAGTTCAGTTCACTGGAGACTCGCTCTAAACGGTTCATTTGAATCAGTGAGTTTTCGACTCGAGAACAGCTGCAATCGGATCATTCCAATTCGTGAATGAATCGTTTGTTGCGATCTGCGAACCGATTTAACAGGTTCATTGAAAAGAATCAGTTTGTTCATGAATAAACCACGGCTTCTGCGTCTCGGAGCACGTGATGTATTATAAGGAGTAACGATATGTTTTATGAAATGTAGTGAAGTAAAAAGTACGATCTTATGCTTTGGAATGTAGTGAAGTAAAAGTAAAAGTTACTCAAAATAAAACTACTCCAGTAAAGTACAGATACTTGAAAAATTTACTTAAGTACAGTAACGAATTACTTTTACTTCGTTACTGACCACCACTGTTAGTTAGTTAGTAAGTATCCATTATTTTTAACATGGTTAAATAAAGGTCACCAATTATCTTCCACAGAACACAAACACATGACAACGGTACATGTCCAAAAAACTACTAACATGTTAATTAGTTAGTTAGTATGTAAGTATCCTTTATTTTTAACCTGGTTAAATAAAGGTCACCAACTAACTCCCACGGAACACAAACACATGACAACGGTGCATGTCCAAAAAACTACTAAAATGTTAGTTAGTTAGTAAGTAAGTATCCTTTATTTTTAACCTGGTTAAATAAAGGTCACCAACTAACTCCCACAGAACACAAACACATGACAACGGTACATGTCCAAAAAACTACTAACATGTTAATTAGTTAGTAAGTAAGTATCCTTTATTTTTAACCTGGTTAAACAAAGGTCACCAACTAACTCCCACAGAACACAAACACATGACAACGGTACATGTCCAACAAACTACTAACATGTGAATTAGTTAGTTAGTTAGAAAGTAAGTATCCTTTTTTTTACCTGGTTAAATAAGGTCACCAAATAACTCCCACAGAACACAAACACATGACAATGGTAGATGTCCAAAATACTACTAACATGTTAATTAGTTAGTAAGTAAGTATCCTTTATTTTTAACCTGGTTAAACAAAGGTCACCAACTAACTCCCACGGAACACAAACACATGACAACGGTGCATGTCCTAAAAACTACTAACATGTTAGTTAGTTAGTAAGTAACCTTTTTTTTTACCTGGTTAAATAAAGGTCACTAACTAACTCCCACAGAACACAAACACATGACAACGGTACATGTACAAAATACTACTAACATGTTAGTTAGTTAGTATCCTTTATTTTTAACCTGGTTAAATAAAGGTCACCAAATATTTAGGCCTACTAAACATCGCAAATCGTGATATCGATGCTGAAGCGATATATCGTGCAGCCCTAACTAAAAGGGTCAGAAAGTTGCTAATATGGCGCTCGTGTGTGTGAGACGCGAGAGCTGGTGGCAGGGGATGGTGGATATTTGTGGCGGTCGATGTGGATATTGTGTATGGGAAACACTGATGTATATTACCAGACGACTGGGCGGCAGTTCAGACAGCAGGCTGAGCACTAAGTCCTGCAGGGCTTCCTCTGCGTTTAGGAAACGGCAGAACGGCAGGAAACGGCGTGCCCAACACAGAGCTTCAACGCATAGATCCGACACACTCGCGTCACTGACCTGAGACACAAAAAGATGGCATCTCAGAGATACTCATACATTCAGGGATTGAAATTTACTTTCTCACTCACCAGTACTACATTGTTCATAACCTCTACTAGCCATAAAAAACTAAATAAAACAACAGCTTGAGGCGGTCTGCACTGGACAAAGCGACCATTGCAAATCATTTTGTGTCAGTAGTAAGAATCATTTAAACGATTGAATCATTCAGAAACGAATCAGTGAGACTCTAAACAGTGAGTCGTTGTGATTGAACTGAATCATTTAAACGATTGAATCATTCAGGAACAAATCAGTGAGACTCTAAATAGTGAGTCGTTGTGATTGAACCGATTCATTTAAATGATTGATTCATTCAGAAACGAATCAGAGAGACTCTAAAAAGTGAGTCGTTGTGATTGAACCGAATCATTTAAACGATTTAATCATTCAGAAACGAATCAGTGAGACTCTAAACAGTGAGTCGTTGTGATTGAACCGAATCATTTAAATGATTGATTCATTCAGAAACGAATCAGAGAGACTCTAAAAAGTGAGTCGTTGTGATTAACCGAATCATTTAAACGATTTAATCATTCAGAAACGAATCAGTGAGACTCTAAACAGTGAGTCGTTGTGATTGAACCGAATCATTTAAACGATTGATTCATTCAGAAACGAATCAGTGAGACTCTAAACAGTGAGTCGTTGTGATTGAACCGAATCATTTAAACGATTGATTCATTCAGAAACGAATCAGTGAGAATCTAAACAGTGCTGTAGCTGTGTTAATTTTGTTGGCGAAATAGAGCAAAAACAGCCAATATGGCATCTAAAACGTAAGTCTCTTGATATTAACTTATTGATTGTATTCAACAGTTCAATAAACAACATCACATTTGTAACCATGCAGATTTTTAAAGAAAAAAACGACACTCTTTGTGTGATATTGATTAACTATATGAATTGATATAAATGTTCTGCCCCCTTATCTTGAATTGTGATCATTCTTAATGCATATTAAATGACTGAATCCTGCATTGAAAGAACGCACTCTAAACTAGTTAGTCTAGCCAGACTTCATTATTGCATTTTTGCAATATACTCGACGTCTCACGAGTTCAGTATTTGCGCTAAACCTGCGCAGCGTGAAATTCCCCGAGAGATTAATGAGTGAACATAACTTACGAAAAGTGATTTGACAGCCTTACAGCTGACTTGTACCTGCATTTGGCAGGTGTTTTGGCAAAGCATGCATGCATTCGTTCTTTAAACGCACCTGAGTGTCTCTCTTCTGTTGCCTTGCATCCTGGTACTTTCTACAGGAGATGCTGAGCTGGTCCCTCACCTGGAGCATCCAGCAAAGTGCACACAACTCACGAAAACACACTGAACAAAGGCAGAAAACCATTGAGCTTCACATAGACACCACTGCCTAAAACTTCTGACAGCTAAATGCATTAAACACACTTATGATTGTCGTAGTGACACTATCCATGTCTTTGCTGGGCCCTGTTTGGAAGAACCCACGATGAGTGGAGAATTTCCTCAGTCCATCAGGAATCGATTCTGCTTTGGGTCCGGACGCTTTCTTCCAGATCTACCAACATCAATGAGATTCTTAAAACAATATACAAACTAGTACTAACTCCCAAAGAATACTAAGACATTGTATAACACCTTGTGCAGTAAGTGTCTGCAGCGATGCAGGTTACTGATGTACCACTGCGCCGCGGGCCGAGAGCTGTGTGCCGCCCTGAAGAGCATCAGAACCTTCTGAACCAGCCCGGAGACCTGACCGCGAGACTCCATCTCCAGAACCAGAGCTGCATCTCTCACAGAGTCCTGAGGAGAAGCGGAAGATGAGGCGGACGCTGTAGCTATGTTTCCATCATCCTCGCTCTAAGCGCATTTCGAAGTATCGCATCAGAACACACACACACCTGGAGCAGTGGACACACACACACACCTGGAGCAGTGGACACACACACACACACACACACACACTGTTCACTCAGGAGAAGCTCCAGCATGGCCACCGCATGTAACTTTATACAAGATTCACTTGTTTTAAACACGCTAAACTATATTAACATTTACTATAGAACCATTATTTCACCAATAAACATCTCTATCTAAATTAATAATTTATTATCTCCGCAAGCGATCGCAGTTTGAGTATAGTTCTGTGTAAATAGATAAACCGCGCTGTCAGCAGATTTCATAATTTAGAATGACAAAAACATTTTAATAATTCTGATAAAACAGTTAAGAAATGCAATAAAATACAATGTTTTGTTTGTTATAGCTTATTTCAATATTTCACAGAATATTATTCAGTGAATTATTCTTCACTCTTTAGTCTATTAAACAGCATTTAAACCTAAAACTGTAGTTTAAAATTAAGTTGATGTCCTTTATTTTCTCCATTTGAAGACATTATTTTGCTTATTGTTAATATCAGTGTTGCTGATGATGCTTTTTATAAATAATTTTTTTTTATTGTAATTTGAAGATTAAATTTTACATGAAAGAATGTTAATTTCATCAGTTTTTTGTTGTTAAGATGACTGAAAGTGAAGAATGGACTTACTTCACTCTGTTATTTATTTACTTTATAACAGTATCGGTTCTGCATATCAGTTATCGGTACATAAACATGCAAATAATCGGTATCAGTTATAAAAACTGAATATTGGTCGA
The DNA here is from genome assembly GCA_027422405.1 of Ptychobarbus kaznakovi. Taxonomy (NCBI): domain Eukaryota; kingdom Metazoa; phylum Chordata; class Actinopteri; order Cypriniformes; family Cyprinidae; genus Ptychobarbus; species Ptychobarbus kaznakovi. The sequence continues at coordinate 284,672 of CM049796.1, read as the reverse complement.
TCACTAATCAGAATCTAGTGTTAGAAAAGAAACCAAATTTCGAAAACAACTTCGCTTGCTTGGGAGCAAGATGCATGTTTTCGAATAAATCACGCAAGAGTCACGTGACTGCGGTCCGGTTTTGAAGCACAGCATCTGAAATGTTCTGAAAAGCCCGAGCAAAGTCGGTCCTTGCCTCCCAGAACGGTCTACCAACAACCAAACAAATGGGAAGCAAGACAGCATTTACTGCGTCAGTAATGTATTCTATTATTATGCTCCGTGGCTTCTCCTAGTTATCAGGAAGGGATGATGTTGTTCTCTTTGGAAACGGTGGTCACTTGCGGTATTGCGACGTTAAACTGTCGACTGAAGCCCGGCTAGATCCACCTGTGTGTGGTGTGAGATCCACCTGTGTGTTGTGTTAGATCCACCTGTGTGTTGTGTGAGATCCACCTGTGTGTGGTGTGAGATCCACCTGTGTGTGGTGTGAGATCCACCTGTGTGTGGTGTGAGATCCACCTGTGTGTGGTGAGATCCACCTGTGTGTGGTGTGAGATCCACCTGTGTGTGGTGTGAGATCCACCTGTGTGTGGTGTGAGATCCACCTGTGTGTGTGAGATCCACCTGTGTGTGGTGTGAGATCCACCCACCTGTGTGGTGTGAGATCCACCTGTGTGTGGTGTGAGATCCACCTGTGATCCACCTGTGTGTGTGAGATCCACCTGTGTGTGGTGTGAGATCCACCTGTGTGTGTGTGAGATCCACCTGTGTGTGTGTGAGATCCACCTGTGTGTGTGAGATCCACCTGTGTGGTGTGAGATCCACCTGTGTGTTGTGTGAGATCCACCTGTGTGTGGTGTGAGATCCACCTGTGTGTGGTGTGAGATCCACCTGTGTGTGGTGTGAGATCCACCTGTGTGTGGTGTGAGATCCACCTGTGTGTTGGGTGAGATCCACCTGTGTGTTGTGTGAGATCCACCTGTGTGTTGGGTGAGATCCACCTGTGTGTTGTGTGAGATCCACCTGTGTGTGGTGTGAGATCCACCTGTGTGTGGTGTGAGATCCACCTGTGTGTGGTGTGAGATCCACCTGTGTGTGGTGTGAGATCCACCTGTGTGTGGTGTGAGATCCACCTGTGTGTTGTGTGAGATCCACCTGTGTGTTGTGTGAGATC
>CM049796.1:208516-278516 GCA_027422405.1 Ptychobarbus kaznakovi | reverse complement strand
CTACTGTGTGTGTGTGTGTGTGTGTCCACTGCTCCAGGTGTGTGTGCACTACTGTGTGTGTGTGTGTGTGTGTGTCCACTGCTCCAGGTGTGTGTGCACTACTGTGTGTGTGTGTGTGTGTGTGTGTGTGTGTGTGTGTGTGCACTACTGTGTGTGTGTGTGTGTGTGTGTGTGTGTGTCCACTGCTCCAGGTGTGTGTGCACTACTGTGTGTGTGCACTACTGTGTGTGTGTGTGTCCACTGCTCCAGGTGTGTGTGCACTACTGTTGTGTGTGTGTGTGTGTCCACTGCTCCAGGTGTGTGTGCACTACTGTGTGTGTGTGTGTGTGTGTGTGTGTCCACTGCTCCAGGTGTGTGTGCACTACTGTGTGTGTGTGTGTGTGTCCACTGCTCCAGGTGTGTGTGCACTACTGTGTGTGTGTGTGTGTGTGTGTGTGTGTGTGTGTGTCCACTGCTCCAGGTGTGTGTGCACTACTGTGTGTGTGTGTGTGTGTGTGTGTGTGTGTGTGTGTGTGTGTCCACTGCTCCAGGTGTGTGTGCACTACTGTGTGTGTGTGTGTGTGTGTGTCCACTGCTCCAGGTGTGTGTGCACTACTGTGTGTGTGTGTCCACTGCTCCAGTGTGTGTGTGTGTGTGTGTCCACTGCTCCAGTGTGTGTGTGTGTCCACTGCTCCAGTGTGTGTGTGTGTGTGTGTGTGTCCACTGCTCCAGTGTGTGTGTGTGTGTGTGTGTGTGTGTGTGTGTGTCCACTGCTCCAGGTGTGTGTGCACTACTGTGTGTGTTTGTGTCCACTGCTCCAGGTGTGTGTGTGTGTGTGTCCACTGCTTCAGGTGTGTGTGCACTACTGTGTGTGTGTCCACTGCTCCAGGTGTGTGTGCACTACTGTGTGTGTGAATGTGTGTGTGTGTGCACTACTGTGTGTGTGTGTGTGTGTGCGTGTGTGTGTGTGTGCACTGCTCCAGGTGTGTGTGTACTTGGATGGGTCTAATACAGAGAACACATTTCACTGCTGGTTATACTCTGTATAATTGTGTGTGACAAAAAAAAAAAAAAAGTACAAAAACACTTTTTTTTTTTTAAACCGATATCCGATTATGGTAAAATGCTTAAATATCGGGAAAAATATCGGTAAACCGATATATCGGTCGATGTCTAGAAATATGTAAATATCACTGCAGCATCTGAAGCGACGGTGTACCAGACGACTAACCTGCTGATGTCTGTCTGTCCGCTGCAGGAGCTGGTGTAGGCCAGGCCGAGGGCGGAGGCCGTCTTCCAGTCGCCCAGCCGCTGCGCCATCCATACAGCCTCAGGCACTACTCCACCCAGCAGGAGGAGCTCCAGAGCGTAGTCCACCGTCCACAGCGCCGAGAGCTGCTCGGAGCGGACCGAGAGAGACACACGAGTCTGACACAGCTCTAGCACACGTGCAGCAGCGTCTGAGAGAGCAGATCCAATCAATCAATCACACACACACACTGCTTAATTAGCCTCCAGCTGTGTTCAGAGAGCAGTGAAATGGAGATGTGTGCATCATCTGAATGCTGAATAAATCATATTTCCATTGATGTATTGTTTGCTAGGAAAATCTGAGGGTGTAAAAAAATCTGAATATTGAGAAAATCATCTGTAAAAGTTGTTTAAATTAAGTTTTTAGCAATGCATATTAATAATCAATAATTAAGTTTTGATATATTTACGGTTGGAAATTTACATGATCTTAATATCTTATGATTTTTGGCTTAATAGAAAAAATTTTTTTTATTTTTGACCCATGCAATGTATTGTTGGCTATTGCTACAAATATTTAATATAGTAAAAATGTTACTTTAGCATTATTAATATACTTTTATTGCGTTTATTAATTTTTTGAATTTGCATTTTCGGCTTTCTTATTAATTTGAGTGTTTAGTATTTTTTTTTTTTAGCTTGAATTCATTTAATTTTTTGTTTTAGTCATTTTTAACGACAATGTGAACTTAAAAGCCTAAATGAAAATCAGACTAAATTTTAATCTAATATTCACATTTCAGTGTTACTTTAGTATTATGTATATGCTATAATATAAATTTAAATGTTAAAATGATTTAATTTAAATAATGTGATTTTAATTTATTTAAGTTTAATATCTTCCGTTTTTATTTTAAATGTGTGCTTTGTCATGTTTACTAGTTTTATTAACATTTATATTAACTTTGTAATAATAAATTAAATATTTCTAAAGCTACTATTTGTAATATTTACTTGATACTTTCTCATTTAACTCAATAATATTCTTTTGTGGGTATTTTCACAACCAAATTCAGTTTGTGATTAATTAGATTAATTAATCGCCACGACTGACAGCCCTATTTAAAGTATCTAAAATACAAATTGAATGATAGTTTTAGTTTTAGTCACATGACATCATTGCATTGATTCAGAGCTGCTCGTCCAGTTATGATCTCATAAACACATATTTTGCATTTAATGCCACTTTTGTATAAAAGTATCAAACGTTTGGGAACCAGACCAAGTCAAGAAATAGATACAATCATCGGTCACATTAGACACGAAAGATCAAGTGCAATGCTATTCCTTCACAAGATATTAATTATTGATATCAACACTAGAGACAATGTTAATTTCTGATATCAAAAATTTAATTATTGATATCAAAAATGAACATCGTCTCTAGTGACAAATAAATTGTTGATATCAAGAATAGACATTTTGACTAGAAAGAATTGTATCACTGATGTGTGAAATTAGAATTTAAATTAATTCTAAATTAATCAACAACTGATTTTGAATGGCAGCCTATGGTGACATATAACTAGTGAAAATACAATTACAGATATCAATTATTAGACTTTTAACTATTGGAAATGCAATTGCTGATGTCAAAAATAAGCTTTTAATTAGCGGAAATTGATTTGTTGATATCAATAATTCATATGAAGGAATAAAAGTCAAACAGCTTGCCATGAATGCATAGTATTATGGGATACAGCATCCTAAACTGATCGTCCTGAGCACAGAACAGAGCTCACCGTGTGGTAAGTGAAGAGGCGGCAGCACGTCGATGTTGTGCGGTGGGAGGATGACAAGCGGACGCTTGGTGAAGTACGCAGCCATAAACCTGCCCAGAGACTGAACCACAGCACCGGCCGCTTCACGCCCCACCGGACCCTCCAACACCAGCTCATCTACAGGGAGACATCTCTTACTGACCCCACAGCAATACACTACTCTCTACTCAAAATCAATGCCATCAATCAAAAGTGACCGTGAAGACGTTTTTCTATTTCTAATAAATGCTGCTCTGTCAAACTATACGTTCATCTGTGAATCCTGAGAAATTAAATTCTGCTGTTCTTCAGAAAAAAAAAACCACAGCTGATGTCAAAAATAAGCATTTAACTAGCGGAAATTGAATTGTTGATATCAATAATTCATAAGAAGGAATAAAAGTCCAACAGCTTGCCATAGATGCATAGTATTATGGGATACAGCATCCTAAAATGATCTTCCTGTGCACAGAAATAGAGCTCACCGTGTTCATCTGTGAATCCTGAAATATTAAATGCATCAGTTTACATAAAAATAATAATGTTTTCAACATTGATTATAATCAGAAATGTTTCTTGAGCAGCAGTATTATTATGATTTCTGTTAGGAAACATGGAAAATGTATAACACGTAAAAAACAGCTATTTTGACACACACGCACGTGTGTGTGCGTGCGTGTGCGTGCGTGTCTGTGTGTGTGCGTGCGTGCGTGCGTGTCTGTGTATGTGTGTGTGTGTGTGTGCATGCGTGTCTGTGCGTGCGTGCGAGTCTGTGTGTGTGTGCGTAATCATATTACACAATATTACAGTCTTTACTGTATTTGTCCATTTTGAAATGGGTCGATGCACAGAAGTGATGATCGACTTCCTACCATCCTCTCCTGGCGCTTCCTCTTCCTGTGGTGCTGCTGGTGTCTGTAACTGACGTGCCAGACGGTCACACAGACCCTGAGCCTCTCGCAGGCGATACTGGAAGAGCAGCATGTAGAGAAGAGCCAGACAGCAGCGAGTCTCCAGGTAACACCTCATCGGACCCGCTGTGAGACGCAGGACGGATCGAGTGAGTGACGCCGGACATTTAATGGGAGAGTTTGATTAAAAACAGAGACTGACCTCTCTGTCTCTCAGCCCTCAGCTCAGTCCTCCACACCTGAACGCTCTCGGTGTATTCTCCTACAATAAAGTGCTGTTCACCTGCGGATGCACAACATCAGAGTGAGTGTGTGTGTGTGTGTGTGTGTGTGTGTGTGTGTGTGTGTGTGTGTGTGTGTGTGTGTGTGTGTGTGTGAGAGAGTGTGTGTGTGTGTGTGTGTATGAGAGAGTGTGTGTGTGTGTGTGTGTGTGTGTGAGAGAGAGAGATTATGTGTGTGTGTGTGTGTGTGTGTGTGTGAGTGTGAGAGAGTGTGTGAGTGTGTGTGTGTGTGTGTGTGTGTGTGTGTGTGAGTGAGTGTGTGAGTGAGTGAGTGTGTGTGAGTGAGTGAGTGAGTGAGTGAGTGAGTGAGTGAGTGCGTGCGTGCGTGAGTGAGTGAGTGAGTGAGTGAGTGAGTGAGTGAGTGAGTGAGTGAGTGAGTGCGTGCGTGCGTGCGTGCGTGCGTGCGTGCGTGTGTCTAAGTCTGTCTGTGTGTGTGTGTGTGTGTGTGTGTGTGTGTGTGTGTGTGTGTGTGTGTGTGTGTGTGTGTGTGTGTGTGTGTGTGAGTGAGTGAGTGCGAGTGTGTGTGTGTGTGTGTGTGTGTGTGTGTGTGTGTGAGTGTGAGTGTCTGTGTGTGTGTGTTCGTGCATGCGTGTGCGTGCGTGCGTGTTTTGGTTGCTCATGCTCACCGCTGAAACTACGCAGTGTGTGTCTCTCCTCGAGACGCTCTCCCGCTGACTGTAAAGCTTGCTGGATTTGAGGTATAATACCTGACATCTTCTCAAGCTCAGTGTGTACGCCTCTGTGTTGACGTAACTCCTCCTGATAGCACAAAGCCCTTTTGTACACCTCGCGCCAAATAACCACCAACCTGACAAACACAAGAGACGTCAGGCCAGACAGGAAGTGCTCGCGCTCATTTAAAATACATACATGTAAACAAATCTAAACACAGAAACAAAAACATTAAATAAATACATGAATTAAAAATGATTTAATTAAAATAATGCACAAAGATGCTCTTTTAGTATGTTGCTATGAAGTTGCTAGGGTGTTCTGGGTGGTTGCTATTATATGATAATAGTGGTAGAGCATTGCGTTAGCAGCGCAAAGGTTGTGGGTTCGATTACCAGGGAACACATGTACTGACAAAAATGTATAGCCTGAATGCACTGAAAGTCGCTTTGGATAAAAGCGTCTGCTAAATGCATAAATGTAAATGTATCAGGGATTTGAACACTAACTACGGGCAGAAATAGTGATGACTGAAAAAAGCTAAATCTTACTAGTCAAGTACACCAAAAAGTACCTATTAGAAGGTGCTGTTTGTGCTCCGGCATCAGCATCAACGTCGTCTTGTAACAGCGGGACAGAAAATATGTCGGAGGAATATGTCAGCTGACCGTCTTTCCCATGATGCACCGCTCTCGGCGGGAGGCTGTAGGTCCGATCCACACTCTGAGACGCTCGCTGAAGGACGACGAGCGCTGCGCTGAAGTTCTGGGAGGAAAGGGTTAAATCGGACGAGGAAAGCGGGAGAAACGTGTCCACGAAACATCTAGTGAGCTCTACAGCGATGCCCAGACAGCCTCGGCCTGCGGTGCGTCCGGCGTCCCACGGGAGGAAGGACAGCAGCGTGCTGAGTGTGTGAAGGGCGTGAGTGACCCACGCGCTTCTGTCTCTGAGCCGGAGGAGGCTCAGGAGGCGAGCGACGCAGAGGACGGTGTATCTGAGGAGACGCTCTCTCTGCTGGATGGAGCCGCCCAGAGAGACGCCCAGAGCCCAGGCTCTCATGAGGCTCCTGTGAACCCCGTCCAGATCCTCCTGCTGACCCGAGGATGACCGCTCGGGGTGTGTTTGTGTCTGAGAGTGAAGAGTGTCAAACATAGACGCAAACTCCAGCTTGCCTCCGTCCTCTGTGCGTGAGCAGGTGTACGGACCTTCGTCAGAATCACGGTCTTCCTCATCCTAAAGAGACAACATTTATTTTACAAAAAATCATGAGTGCGTGTGTGTGTGTATATGAGAGAGAGAGAAAGAGACAGAGTGTGTTTGAGAGAGAGAAAGAGAGAGAGTGTGTGTGTATGTGTGTCTGTGTGAGAGTGAGTGTGTGTGTGTGTGTGTGTGTGTGTGTGTGTGTGTGTGTGTGTGTGTGTGTGTGTGTGTGTGTGTGTGTGTGTGTGTGTGTGTGTGTGTGTGTGTGTGTGTGTGTGTGTGTGTGTGTGTGTGTGTGTGTGTGTGTGTGTGTGTGTGTGAGTGTGCGTGCATGTGTGTGTGTTTTATTTGTTACAATTATTTGTAAAAGTAATTTTAAATAATTGTATTAAATGTGTAAATATTTATAAAATAGTTCTTCAACAAAAATATAAAAGCAAAACAATTACTACACAATTAACTATAAACATTGTATAATTAATACAATTATAAAAAGTATAAAAATTGAGTTATTGCAAAAACATTTTGTAAAAAGAAAACAAAAAAAACAATGCGGTTTCTATATAATTCAGCATTATATATTTATATTATATAAAATTAGAACTTTTTAAAACCAGTAAATACATTTAATCCCTAAAACATTATAAAAAATATTTAAATATAAAATATTTAAAAAAATACTTTTAAATATAGAAATGTACAAGTAATTGTATTTTAATGTGTAATTATTTGTAAAACTTATTTTCAAATAATTGTAATAAATTTGTAAATATATTTTTTTTATAATACTAAAATTATTATTTTTATTTTTTATAGATTTTAAACAAATTAATTAAAAACATTTAATTAAACAAAATAAAAAAAAGTTTAATTATTTTTATATTCAGTTAAAAGTTATCTGAAAGATGAGTTTTTGGAGGAAAAAATGAATACAGATGTAAGAATATTGATTAGGAAAAAAAATAATTCTACATAAAGAAAATAAAAAAATTCATTGAAAAATCAATTTAATTTAATTTATGTTAAATTAATTATAAACTTTGTATAACTAATACAATTATAAATATTTTAATAAAAAATAAACATTTATGATATTATCAAAAAATATATTTTTAAGCATAATGTGTTTTTTGTGATGCTGTCACTCAGTCTGACCGGAGTGCTCTCAGTGTACTGTGTGCGGTCTGCGGTGTCCTGCAGGTACAGAGCTGGAGCAGACAGCGGCGCTGCTGTCTCTTTAAGAGCCTGAAGACTTGCTGTGAGCATCAGAGTGGACATGGACTCCAGCCTGGACCTGGACTGAGGCTGAAACACACATAAGCAGCTAGTGACCATCAGTACAACACAAGAGTCACTAGGGCTGGGAAATTTTCTGATTTAATCAATTAATTTTGTGTCCCTGGAGCACAAAACCAGTATATTTGTAGCAATAGCCAACAATACATTGTATGGGTCAAAATTATACATTTTTATTTTATGCCATATATTAAGATTATGTAAATATCCTATCGTAAATATATTAAAATTATTTTTTTATTATTAATATGCATTGCTAAGACCTTCATTTGAACATCTTTAAAGATGATTTTCTCAATATTTAGATTTTTTTGCACCCTCAGATTTTCACAACAAACCATACAACCATGACCCTTATGACTGGTTTTGTTTATTTAAAATAAATTTTTAGTTCATGCATCTTTTCTGCAAAGATATAAAAAATATATTTGTTTTAAGATTTGTTGCACTCGGAATATATACTTTTTTTAACTAAAGAAAAAGTTACTTGAATCATGTTTTAATCACATTTTTATTAATTAAAAATCATAAAAATTTGAGAATCGGCCAAACATTCTAAAAAAAATGGAGATTTTAATGAGTTGCCATATCAGCCCCTTCAGTAACAAGCACCCCCTGCGCTGACCTGAGACCTGCGTGTGTGCTCCAGTCCCTGCGCAGCGTCCAGCAGGGCGGCGCTCATCACAGCCGTAGCAGACGGCCGCTCGCTCGTCCTCAGCACCGTCAGCATGTAGCCGTCCGACACGATGAGCAGCGGCTGGCGAGGATGCCACGTGACGGAGAAGCGCTGTCTCATGGGGTCACGGAGCGATGCGCTGGAGCTGGACACGCCCCCGTCCTGCGACTGCATCGCCCCCGGAGCTCTACGGAGGAAACACATGCATAAACTCAGAAATCATGCATCTGATATAAAGCTTGCATCACTATCACTAAACAAAACACACAGCTGTGGGTCGTTCAGATAACAACACAGTGTGAAGAACACAAGGGGTGAAAACTTTTGAACGGGGGTCATTTTTATAAATTCAACTATTATTTTCTCTTGAGGAATATATGTACACATCTTTTATGTGAAATATCTTATTCAGGTCAGTACTAAATAAACAATAACACGCATTTTGTATGATCTCTCTTATTTTAATAATAATAACAATATAATATATAATAATAATATATGCAAAATAATGCATTATTTTGGTAAAATAATTATTTTTGCAACAAATTAATGCAACAAATTGCAACTAATTAATTTGCAACAAAATAATGTATTATTTTGCATATATATTATTATTAACAGTTAAAATTATATAATAAAACCTAAAAAATAATAAATACAATGTTTATGAAAAATAAAAGTTTGACTGCATTTGTTCCATTAATGCTTCTAAACGAGTTCAATATCAGCTTCGCTCAGTGACACTGGACGGGTCGTTAAATGACACTAACGACAGGAAGAGATTAAATTACCTGTAGGTGACCAGCGGGTGGAGAGGCAGGAAGTGGGCGGAGCCAAACTCAATACTGCATCCTGTCGTGGAGAGCGAGACGAGTCCCCCCAGACGTGCCAGCATCAGCAGAGAGCCTCTCTTCAGCACACAGGCCAGATAAAGCCCTTCTGGAGTCCAGCTCACAGACCCGGCCCAGTACGACCTGCAGGAGCACACAGGCCAGATAAAGCCCTTCTGGAGTCCAGCTCACAAACCCGGCCCAGTACGACCTGCAGGAGCACACAGGCCAGATAAAGACCGTCTGGAGTCCAGCTCACAGACCCGGCCCAGTACGACCTGCAGGAGCACACAGGCCAGATAAAGCCCTTCTGGAGTCCAGCTCACAGACCCGGCCCAGTACGACCTGCAGGAGCACACAGCACTCGTACTGCCTCCGAATACATGCGGTTTACTGAGATTTAATGCTCAATGTGCTGATGAGCATAGAGTAGAAGCTGCTGACCAGGGTTACTTTATATATATATATATATATATATATAAGTGTGCATATGTGACCCTGGAGCACAAAAACAGTTTTAAGGGTCAATTTTGTGAAATTGAGTAAACACTCAATTTCAGGGTGCGGGGCTTGGATGGGGTGGGGCTTGTGCGGGGGCGGGGCTTAGTTGTAATGGAGAAAATGCAAATATCTGAAGCCTGTTCTGACACATCATATGATATAATCAGAAAACTTATATATAAGTTCATTAATGTGCTTTCATAACACAGACAAGGACAGAATTGACTATAGATTTCAATAAAGTTCTCATGTTTATGGCAGATATGTGCTATATTTTCATCTACATTATCAAGTGAAGTATAAAAACTATTTTAATTGAAGCATGTTGAACAAATATGATGAAAAAAGCACGGCTGCATTATTATAACATCAGTATTTAAAAAAAAAAAAAAAACATCCAAACATCGTTATAATATTTGTCCATATTTCAAAAAATATTTTTCATAGTTAAATTGTTGGTAATTTTACTATATTTATTATTTTTCTTAAATAGCAGTCCATCAACATCTCTTCCATCTTCATTTTTCTACATTAAATATATTTGTTAATAATATATATATATATATATATATATATGTAAATACATATAAATATTTTCAAAATATACACGTGTAATATGTTTTTTTTCCAGGTTGGAAATTGTCGTTTGTATGAACTTCATGTATGAACCCTAATAAAAGCAACTAATGCATGCTGTTAATTAATGCTTGTTACCTCTCCCTCCTCTATCATGAGCCGGATCCGTCACCCCGCTCCGTTCCAGGACCTCGAAATTCCCAAATTAAGCACTGCGTGTACCTGACAGTGTTAAATAATCACCCACCTCGCATATTTTGCAGGTAAATTGATCGTCTTAACGCCACACCCTCCTAACAGACTGGACACGGTCACAAAGTTCTGAGTGCTGATGAACAACACCTGCGTCGCCTGATAGAAACACACACACACACACACACACACACACACACACACACACACACACACACACACACACACACACACACACACACACACACACACACACACACACACACACACACACACACACACACACACACACACACACACACACACACACACACACACACACACACACACACACACACACACAGACACAGCACACACACACACACACACACACACACAGACACACACACACACACACACACACACGCACACACACACACACACACAGACACGACACACACACAGACAGACACACACACACACACACAGACACACACACACACACACACACACAGACAGACACACACACACACACACACACACACACACACACACACACACACACACACACACACAGACACACACAGACACACACAGACACACACAGACACACACACACACAGACACACACACACACACACACACACACACACAGACACACACACACACATGCTTTAAATCACTGCACAAATCTCCCCTGATCGACGGCTATGGAGTGCAGCGCTGGGTTCACCTGTGGGTCTGTCTGGTTCAGGACGACGGCTAGTAGTTGTCCGTCTGGAGAGAAGGCAGGGACCAGAGCACCTCTGGACTTCACCGGTCTACACGGAGGCAGGAGCTGGTTGAGCGGGTAAGACCTAGAGACCCAGCGGACACTGAACCCCGCTGAACTGAGGAACAAAGAGCAGAGGACGAGTCCGGGAGATGCACAGCTTCAATGCAATGCAAAAGTGTCTGATTATTATAATTAAATGCATGCTTTTAAACTTCAATAAATAAGCCTTTACAGGCTCTGCCTGTATGTATTATATTTTCTCAGGCTATATTTTGTTAACACTTTTCTCATCCTCCCTCATATGAAGTTTTATATAAGAATGAACCTCGAGGGAACCGATTGTATTCAGAAAGGTTTTGATGGAATTTTCATGTTACCTGATAAAGTATCGTTTAAGATCCGAGCGCTGCTTTGTTTACAGCCGTTACCGAGGAAACCGCTATATTTTGACATTCCAAAAGCACCTCCTACATAGGGTTGGGTATCTTTTTTTTCTTTTTTCGATACAGATACTTTTAAAACGGTACCGGTGCCTAAACCGATACTTGTTAAAAAAAAAATTACCAATTAATAATTGGATTTATCATTAGCACTAAACACATGGGCCCGGTTTCACAGACAGGGCTTAGACTAAACCAGGATTAGATCATAGTTCAGTTAGGACATTTAAGTAATTTTTCTAAGCATGCTTAGAAAAAAGGGGTGCATATTGAGACAAAACAAAGGCACTGATGTATTTCAGGATCAGTCAGTGCAAGTTTATTTCAGTTAAAACAGCTACGAGTTACATTGTAGTCTAGGACTAGGTTCAAGCCTTGTCTGTGAAAGGGGGGGTGATGTGTTTCGTTCATAATGGACACCAGAGGGCGCTCTCGCACAGATCCAGTCACAGAAGCAGCAGAACTCATTATGCTCCAGGGATATGGAGAAGTAAACAGAAGATATAAACACAATAAATACAATAAACACTCGACTACGACTATGTATAGTTTATCTGTGTTATTCAAGCCATCTCTGGTATTTTCATAATAATTAAGTATATTTATAATCCATTGCTAATCGATGTATTAGTAGCCTATGGAGTAGTAGTAGAGTAGCTCGTTAATGCAAGTGTAATTACTGCATTCACGCGCTCCTCGGATGCTCTCATTCCACGAGTTGTGCTTTTAAGTCTGAATGTGAAAACCGCACACTCGGGTTACTACACAGATGTGTTGGACTTGTATTATTAGAGTTTCTGAATTGAGTTCACGTGCATTTTCTCAGTCGGGAAATTATTTTTCACGTGCTGTGCCGGTGATGATGCTTCTTACGTCCGTTTCAGAGAATCAAAGGAGAAATATTTCAACCGATCGCTCCGGCATGGCACCGAAATCTGCATTCTGATTCGGTTCTAGTACACACCGGTTACATAGGTTCCGGTGCCTTATTGGTATCGGGTTTCGGTACCCAACCCTACTCCTACTGGCAGAGAATAAATGTGCATTTTCAATAATCCAGTCTGCAGTTTTTATTCAGACCAATGCCAAAAATCCACCCAATAATCAGTTTAATTATGAGGTTAAGCATCACGACAAAACATGAACCTCAAGGTTGATCATGTGCAAATGAATAGGGCCTCATTCCTATATTTGCCCGGGGCCCCTAATGCACTAAATCCGCCCCTGCTATATTATATTGTGCGAAACTTAAAATGCATAAATATAATATTTAAATATGGAACGGCTTATTCTCTATTTTCTTCTTTAATATATTGTAAAAGATAATTTTACGCATTAATTTTAATATTACCACAAGGCTTTTATTTTGACAAAATTGTGCCGAAAGCAATATAACAAAAGAGACTACTGTTCAATAAATAATTACATTTAGTATTAACAACCACCAGCATAAAATAAAAACTAAGAAATAATGATTTTAACCCCTTACCTGCCCCCCCCCCCTTTTGAAAATAGACTTGAAAGCAGATAATTGCAGAAGTGTAATAATTAAAAAAAATAAAAGTAAAAAAAAAAATTACATTTACTGTAAATAAAATGAAGTGTACTATTTTTATTTTATTTTACAAAAACGTAATATTTCAAAAAATAGGTTTGAATCCACATTTGGCATAGAATTAAATCTATGTGTCTAAATAAGTTGTGTTCCAAATTTGAAGTTGATATTAAAAAAATTTAAGTTACTATGCAATTTTGTTTATGCGGTATACCACAAACGGCCACCGGGTGCCATCCAAACCCATTAAAAAATGTTTAATGCATTTTTCAGTCACAAATGTATCAATTTCTCTCTCACTGTTACACTTATCACAAAATAACCACCAAATATGGAATCTTGAGACTCAGACCTTTCCGATGATATGTGTGTTGTCAAGAGTATCAAAAGTTTAAGACCGTGATACATTTGTAATATGACACCTCCCACAAAGGGGGAGGAGCCTGCTAAAATATTTTAAAGTACCATTTCGATGGTAACGCAATGTCCGATTTCAAAACGGTTTTCACGGGATGAATTTTGAGGTTTTAAGCTTTCAAATGATATGTCTAAAACATGTGATTGGATAAAACGGAAACGAATATAATTTGTGTGTCAAAGGTCAGCGCTACTGTTTTGAGGTGCACTCTTGTCATATTTTTTAACAACAAACAGTGGTCAAATATCTATTTATGATTCTTGGACCTTTCCAGCGATGTATATATATAGTTTGTCATGATTAGATTAGGATTTAATGGTAATATATTGAAGTAAAATTAGGCGTCCCGTATAAAGTTAATAAGCAAGCGCTGTAATTTATAATAAATAAAAACACATCTGACCTGAGTTTGTCGTCCCACGTCGAGTCCCACTGGATCTTCAGAAAGCTGACGATGAGCTGCGCGTCAGCAACGAAGAGAAACGCGCTCAGACTCACGTCACCAACTGACTAAAAAAACACCAGAGTCGAATAAAACACACGCATCAGAAAGCTGAACATCTGCATCGGATCGGTGTTTCTACCTGGTTCTTCACAAACACACTGTGAACGGAAGCCTCTTTGTGTTTAGTGGAGGGCAGCTGAATGTTGTCCTGGCCTGATATCTGCCTCCAGCGTCCCGGGACTGTGGTGTCCCGCGGGCCGCTCAGAACCAGAGGTGAAGAACATTCCCAGAGGAACACCTGTCCGGTCACAGCGGCCACGAGAACTCGCTGTGCGTTCTCCGAAACCAGCAGAGAAAGCCGCATTGCAGTCGCTGAACCTTCGTAAGACAAGAACGCGTTCTGTCCAATCAGAAACTCTTATTTTTAACTGTTAAGTCGCTTGACAAGAGTGTTTGCACACACAAGGAATTTGGAGCTTTAAAAACCTAGTGCAGACAACATATAATTAAGGTAATTAAAAACACTAATATGCGACTAGATAAAAACGTTCGTCAAGACAAACTTTAGGTTGGCTTGAGAAAGCCTAGCCGGAAAGTTTAAGGCAGTTGTAAAAGCTTGAAGTTTGAACATTTAGATAGATGGATTACATAGATATTGTCACCAGCATGTTTCTGGCATGATTACCATGTTACTAGCATGATGCTATCATTAGCAAGTAACTAGCATGTCGCTAGCATGTTTCTAGCATTATTATCATGTGAATAGCATGATTAGCATGTTTCTAGTATGATTATCATGTGACTAGCATGTTTCTAGCATGATTAGCATGTTACTAACATGATTAGCGTGTGACTAGCATGTTTCCTGCATGATTAGCATGTGACTATCATGTTACTAGCATGATTAGCATGATGTTAGCATGATTAGCATGTTACTAGCATGATTAGCATGTGACTAGCCTGTTTCTAGCATGATTAGCATTTTACTAGCATCATTAGCAAGTGACTTGCATGTTTCTAGTATGATTAGCATGTGACTAGCATGTTTCTAGCATGATTAGCATGTGACTAGCATGTTTCTAGCATGATTAGCATGTTACTAGCATGATTAGCATGTGACTAGCATGTTTCCTACATGATAAGCATGTGACAATCATGTAACTAGCATGATTAGCATGATGCTAGCATGATGCTAGCATGATGCTAGCATGATTCTAGCATGACTAGCCTGTTTCTAGCATGATTAGCATGTGACTTACATGTTACTAGCATGATTAGCATGTGACTAGCATGATGCTAGAATTATTAGCAAGTAATTAAGATGTCTCTAGCATGTTTCTAGCATGATTAGCATGTGAATAGCATGATTAGCATATAACTAGCATGATTAGCATGTTACTAGCATGATGCTAGCATGATTATCAAGTAACTTGCATGTCGCTAACATGTTTCTAGCATGATTAACATGTGACTAACCTGTTTCTAGCATGATTACCATGATGCTAGCATGATTAGCAAGTAACTAGCATGTCGCTAGCATGTTTCTAACATGATTAGCATGTGACTAGCATGATTAGCATGTGACTAGCACGATTAGCATGTTGCTAGGACAGACAGACAGATAGCTTTATTCAATTTCTGTACCTAAAAACTAATGCTACAGACCGAACATTAAAATCACAGTTTATTATTTTATTTGTATCTTTATTGTATTTATTTGTGCTATTGCTTGTAGTTAGCTTATTCTTATTTTCTTTACTTGTATTTGACGGTACAGTTTTTCCCTAAATATTAAAGTGAAAAGCGTCTTCATTGTTTGTCTTGTCTTCCGATGGACTGTGGATTATTGTGATGTTTTTATCAGACTCTCATTCTGACGGCACCCATTCACTTAAATTGCTGAGACATTTCTCCAAACCTGATGAAGAAACAATCTCGGATGACCCGAAGGTGCCAATTTAAATTTTAATTCCCATAAATACCATTATTACCATGCAGCTGCTTAAAAATAGTGTTCCTGTGGCTCAGTGTTAGAGCGGTGCGTTAGCAGCGCAAAGGTTGTGGGTTCGATTCCCAGGGAACACACATAAAAATGTATAGCCTGAATGCTGTAAGTCGCTTTGGATAAAAGCGTCCGCTAAATGCATAAATGTAAATAAAAAGACAGACCTTTGATGGAAGAAAGCAGCTGATGCAGCTCAGGAACAGCGGAGACCGTCTTCAGCGAATCCTTGTCTTTGTTCCACAGGAAGACTTCTCCAGAGAGCAGAACCCCCCCCAGCCACACGCCTGCAAACAACATGGTTAAACCCCCCCGAGACCACCGCAGCAGCAGCGCTGGAGACTCATCACACATCTCATTTACCGTTCTGAGACGCTGACATGGTCAGCACCTTCGGCAGCAGCGGCTGGAGCTTCGGGTTCTTCTTTCTGGTCCGTCCCGAAACCAAATGTATTTCGCTGATCCGGTTGTCATCTAACAGAAAAACACCCTCCTTCTCCTGGAAGTAACGTATATCACATATACATCCAAAATGAGATTTATGCATCATCTGAACGCTGAATAAATAGCTTGGAAAATCTGGTGCAAAAAAATCTAAATATTGAGAAAATCACCTTTAAAGTTGTTCAAACTAAGTTCTTAGCAATGCATATTAATACGTTTTGATATATTTACGGTAGGAACTTTACATGATCTTAATATCCTAATGATTTTTGTCATAAATAGATAGATAGACAGACAGACAGACAGATAGATGAGTTTGAAATAGTACATAGAATGGGAGTCTGATGGAGTCGAATGGGCTTCAGTGTGTTTAGATTTGAATTTTGACAGTTGGAGTTTGAATAGTCTTGGCTCAACTGAACATTCCGTCAATGTAAGTCTATGGTTTTTAAGTTTCAATGTAAGTTTTATGAGAACTATAAGTCGGATCAGTCTGAAAAGATAAGGCACACTAAATCAGATCCGTCTGAAGAGCTGGGCTGAGTTTGGTTGTTCTAGCTTGAAAGCTCTAGGAGGAGATGCGTTCAGAAATGTTAAGGTGCATTCACACCAGACGCGAATGAAGCGAATAAAGCGCGCTATTCGCGCGTAGTTGGACGCTTGAACATTTTGAGTTTACTCGCTTCATTCGTGTGTAAAATTCGCTTCATTCGTGCGTGAAATTCGCTTCATTCGCGCATGAAATTCGCTTCATTCGCGCGTGAAATTCGCTTCATTCGCGTGTGAAATTCGCTTCATTCGTGTGTGAAATTCGCTTAATTCGAGCGTGAAATTCGCTTCATTCGCACGTGAAATTCGCTTCATTCGCGTGTGAAATTTGCTTCATTCGCGCGTGAAATTCGCTTCATTCGCGCGTGAAATTCACTTCATTCGCTCGTGATATTTGCTACACAACAGACGTGAATTTGTGTCATGGGGGGGGCTTCTGCCAGGCAGCTCCAGTCTCGTTGCTAAATGTATTCCTGTTTTTGTAAAAGTACGAAGTAGTATCGTACAGCTCCGGGTATCTACATACAACCATAATTACTTTGTCCTCCATTGTTGTTTGGGATTTTCTGCCTCCGCTCGTAATCATGTCACTGCTAGAGCAAGCTCCTGATTGGTTAACGCGGCGCGAATTTACGCCAAAGTTCAGATTTTTCAACTCACGCGATTCACGCGTCAAACGCCCCAAATGCTCAATTCGCGCCGTCTCATTCGCGCGAATAGCGCCGCAGGATTGTCTATCGCTTCTTTGCATTGACTTAACATGTAAATTATTTGCGCGTAACACTTCATTCGCGTCTGGTGTGAACGCACCTTAAGTCTCTTAAGAATATTAATCAGAAGATTAAATAGCAGATTAGTAGTTTTCTCAAACCAACCTAATGACAATAAGCTATAAATATATACACATACATATTTATACATAAATAATATTTCCATTGATGTATGGTTCGGACAATATTTGAAAATCTGGTGCAAAAAAATCTAAATATTGAGAAAATCATGTTCAAATGAATTCTTATCAATGCATATTAATAATCAAAAATTAAGTTATATATTTACGGTAGGAAATTTACAAGATCTTAATATCTAATGATTTTTGGCATAATATAAAAATGTATAATTTTGAGCCATACAATGTATTATCAATACAGCTGTGCTACAGGGACACGTATACCGTCTGCGATAATATCGTAATTGTTGTTTTAACGATGTGCAATTTGACATTATCGAGTATTTTGAGCACGCTTACGTTAGACTAGTGTGTGTTCTTTCACTGCATGATTCATTATTAAAATGCATTCAGAATAATCAGATATGAGGCAGAAAATGTGTATATATATATAATTTCATATGGTTAAAATCGTACGAAAATGCCGTTCTTTCTTTAAAAATCAGCATGGTTATAGATATGATATTGATTTTATTTAACAGTATATTAAGAGACTTACGTTTTAGATACCATATTGGCTCTATTTCACCAACTAAATGAACTCCATACACAGCTCCAGCACTGTTTGGAGTCTCACTGATTCGTTCCTGAATGAATCAATCGTTTAAATGACTCGGTTCAATCACAATGACTCACTGTTTAGAGTCTCACTGAGTCGTTTCTGAGTGATTCAATCGTTTAAATTATTCGGTTCATTCACAGTGACTCACTGTTTAGAGTGTCACTGATTAGTTTCTGAGTGATTCATTCGTTTAAATGATTCGGTTCATTCGCAGCGACTCACTGTTTAGAGTCTCACTGATTCGTTTCTGAGTGAATCATTCGTTTAAATGATTCAGTTCATTCGCAGCGACTCACTGTTTAGAGTCTCACTGATTCGTTCCTGAATGAATCATTCGTTTAAATGATTCGGTTCATTCGCAGCAACTCACTGTTTAGAGTCTCACTGATTAGTTTCTGGGTGATTCATTCGTTTAAATGATTCGGTTCATTCACAGCGACTCACTGTTTAGAGTCTCACTGATTTGTTTCTGAGTGAATCATTCGTTTAAATGATTCGGTTCATTCACAGCGACTCACTGTTTAGAGTCTCACTGATTTGTTTCTGAGTGAATCATTCGTTTAAATGATTCGGTTCATTCGCAGCGACTCACTTATGAACACTGACTTGCTGCTGCCGGTTTTAATTTCACACTCAAATAATCTTTTTATTATAAAATAATTTCAGATATCAATATTCAATGTGTTATGTTTAAAATATCCAAGCACTCTAAAATATTAAAGCAGAGTGTAAATACATCTAAACTTCTTCAGATGAAACTTCTACAAAGATTAATTTAGCAGGTTTCATTAACAGCCCTAAATGTCTCATTATGTTAATTGACTAATTAAATGTATTATTTTGATTCAAAATAGGCACAGTTTTAGAAAAAAATGGCTTTATTAATTTTTTATGATTTTTAATAAAGCACTTTTAATGGCTTTATTTAAAAGTAAAATTGCCGGAATCAATTTCAACTTATATGAAAATATTAATTTCTATATGAAGACTATCAGAAATTGCAGCTGTCCACGGTAGTCAGATATCAACACGATAACACACTCGGCAAAATGATCGTAATCGAAAACATGGCATAAAATATTGAGATGTCATATTTTGGACTATTAGCGTGTGATGATCTCACCCGGCCCAGCCAGCAGAATCTGGGCCACGGCTTTCTGTGCTTGATGCTGGACGACAACAACACCTCCAGCTTCACCTCCATCCTCAGCACCGACGGGGGGTGCTACAGCCTCCAGCTGAAACAAGGACACGATACAGATGATGCAACACACTGCAGCAGTGCCTCATCATACGCTACATTATCACTCATAAACAGATTTAGCTTTTATTTGAAAATAAGTGTGAGCGTAAATCTTATTACTGAAAACGATATATTGACTTAGTGAATATGGGTCTTAAATTAATAGCATTGTAATTAAATAAAAATACTTATTTTTATAATTCAACCTTAAACTAGCAGCAAAAATAAGGTATTCAATTAAATGCATAATATCACTGAAAATGACTCAGCCTGTGATATTGAATGTAAAATGTATTGCATTATTATCATTTAAAAAATTCAGTCGGATAAATCAAATCAGCAGCTAAAAAACATAATTAAATAAATGCTTATAATTAAAACAATTTTTTACTCTAAATAACCTAACATTAATTGCATTATTATTATTAGAATAAAAAAAATAGTCAGTCAGATAAATCAAATCAGCAGCAAAATTAAAGTACTAACGATAAAAATAATATTTACTCTACAATAAATTGCGTTATTATTATTATTATTGTTGTTGTTTATCAAATTCATTTGCAGCGGTCAGTCAGATAAATCAAATCAGCAGCAATAATAAGGGGTTGAAGTAAATGCTTATAATAATAAAAAATGATATACACTCTAAGTAACTTCAAATTAATTGCGTTATTATTATTATGCACAACTTTCAACCGCAGCTGCAGTCAGATAAACAAACCCAAAGTATTAGAGCGAGGAGTATAAACACAAACATCTTTCATTTCGTTTAGAAATGCGATCTAAGATGAATCTCAATATTCAGCGAATCCATAAATCAGCAGCAGTTATGATTAGCGCGCGCTAACCTTGTTAGCGTTAGCACAACACGACCTCTCACACACACACGCACGCACGCACGCACGCACACACACACACACACGTTAAAGCGTCGTTATACTCTACCTTCTTGACATGACTATAATAAACACATCCCGCGTCTGTTTATTCCGCTGTTTTCGAATCTCCCTCCTCTTCCGCTTTTCCAAACAGCGAACGTAGTTCCCATGATTCCCGCGGCGCTGCCATAGAAACAGACGCGTGCAGAGCGCGGCCAGCGCGCATGCGCGTTCAGAAAGTAGAGAAGGGAACATGCGATGGTCACTTCACGTGTTTGTGATCATGTGATCTTCAGTTAGGTGTGTGTGTGTGTGTGTGTGCGCGCGCTGTCTGTGTGTGTGTGTGTGTGTGTGTGTCTCTCTCTCTCTCTGTGTGTGTGTGTGTGTGTGTGTGTGTGTGTGTCTCTCTCTGTGTGTGTGTGTGTGTGTGTGTCTCTCTGTGTGTGTGTGTGTGTGCGTGTGCGTGTGTGTGTGTGTGCGTGTGTCTCTCTCTCTGTGTGTGTGTGTGTGTGTGTGTGTGTGTGTGATGTATTATACGTAAATAAATACATTTATATATATGCATGTGTGTAAATAATATGTATATATATGTATATGTATATTTAATCACTACATTTAAATGATTTGTTACAATTATTTGTAAAAGTTATTTTAAATAATTTTATAAAATAGTTCTTCCAAAAAAATATATAAAAGCAAAACATTACAATTAATTATAAACCTTGTATAATTAATACAATTATAAAAAGTATAAAATTGAGTTATTGTTATTATATATTTAAACTAATTAAATGTGTCTTTATTTTCATGTAATACAAAATATTTTCGTTAGTGAAAGAAATATGATTTAAGTTTAATAATAAACTTTTATAATTAAGTAAAAAAGTTTAATAGTAAATAAGACACAATTAAACAGTATTTGAATAAAATAATAATAAGAATAAATATTAATTTGCAACAACTGTTGGAGCGCTGAATGCTGCACGCACGCGCACCCCAGAGGGAGCTCCAAACGCTCATACGAGACAGTAATACCCTACACCCTTCAAAGGGAGCTCCAAACGCTCATACGAGACAGTAATGCCCTACACCCTTCAAAGGGAGCTCCAAACGCTCATACGAGACAGTAATGCCCTACACCCTTCAAAGGGAGCTCCAAACGCTCATACGAGACAGTAATACCCTACACCCTTCAAAGGGAGCTCCAAACGCTCATACGAGACAGTAATGCCCTACACCCTCAAAGGGACACCCTTACACCCTTCAAAGGGAGCTCCAAACGCTCATACGAGACAGTAATGCCCTACACCCTTCAAAGCTCCAAACGCTCATACGAGACAGTAATACCCTACACCCTTCAAAGGGAGCTCCAAATGCTCATACGAGACAGTAATGCCCTACACCCTTCAAAGGGAGCTCCAAACGCTCATACGAGACAGTAATACCCTACACCCTTCAAAGGGAGCTCCAAACGCTCATACGAGACAGTAATACCCTACACCCTTCAAATGGAGCTCCAAACGCTCATACGAGACAGTAATACCCTACACCCTTCAAAGGGAGCTCCAAACGCTCATACGAGACAGTAATGCCCTACACCCTCACTTCCATTTGGAATTCGCCCCTACTGTCCCAAATGGAACACTTCATGTGCACTTGTGGTCTTACGGACTTAAATGTAAATACATGTATTCATCAACTGCGTGCTTCATGTCTTGTGTGAACACGTGGTTTATGGGTGTTCTCATTAGCTGTGTGTTCGTGTCTTGTTCTGCTCATGGCTGGTGATATGTTTGTTGGCCATGTGCTTGTGCTTGTGTTTTGTGTGAGCACGTGGCTTGTCTTAGTTTTGTGTGCCATGTGCTCTCGTGTCAATTGTCTCGACCCCACACATCTTGTTACCTATTTATTGATTAATTTGCCCCACCTGTGTCAGCTCGTTACCCTCCTCATTTGCTCCCTTTATAATCTCCTTGTGTTTGCAGTCCCGGGCCAGTTCGTCATCGCATGTGTCCTGTACATGCTGTCCTGTTTGTCCTCTATGGGGTAGTTTTTGTTTTATTTTTTATTAAATAAAAGCCCATTCTCTGCACCACTGAGTCCTCGCCTCACCCCTTCATCCCCAACCCTGACAATGTGTGTATAATCTGTATACTGTGTATATATAATATATATCTATGGTGCCTACGGCTAGAAGGGATAAAGCTACGGATGAAAAGTTGCAATAAACTACATTTTCTACTTATAAGATTGTGTTTTATTATCATCTACCCTTACAAAAAAAATTATTTTATTATTACAAACTTAATTCACTTATAATATTTTATCGTCTAAAAACACAAAATAATCTAATTTATATTATAGGAGTTCTACATGCTTTACATGAAACCAGCAATAAATAATTTTAAGTAAAAATAAGTTTTATAATGTAAAAGCAAGACTTGGACTTTGTTTTCTTGTTTACTCATACTATATTACATGCATTATTTCAACACGACAAACGTTGTTCAGTATTGTTGTAAATTGCTTTGCATAAATGCAAATGTTCATTGCACTGAATTAGTGGAAGCTGAAGATGTTCATATTCATATAAAAAAAATTAAAAAGAAAACACAAGTATTGGTCTTATAAACCAATACTTATTACAAAATAACAACCAGAAAGAACAAATTAATACAATCAGGCTTTACACTATACTTATATAAATGATCAATATGACAATTTTCAAAACAAAATGTATAGTAAACCTATGAAATAACAAAGGGTAGCATCACATTTATTTAACCAACAAAATATATAGATATTTGAAAATAAATTAATGCATAACTAAGTAATTAATAATTATTAAAAAAATTATTATATATATATATTATACACGCACACACACACATATATATATATATATTCACACACTGAAAAAAGATAACCTAAAATGGTAACAAATTAACTGGTTTTATTAGTCAAAAAAATGATTTCATATCAAAAATCAACCTAATTACCTTTATACCATTATATGAGAGAGAGAGTGTGTGTGTGTGTGTGTGAGTGCAAGCAAGTGTGTGTGTGTGTGTGTGTGTGCAAGCAAGTGTGTGTGCGTGTGTATGTGCGAGAGAGAGAGTGTGTGTGTGCACGCATGTGAGAGAGAGTGTGTGTGTGTGTGTGAGAGAGAGTGTGTGTACATGCATGTGAGAGTGTGTGTGTGTGTGTGTGTGTGTGTGTGTATGAGACCGAGAGTGTGTGTGTGTGTGTGTGTGTGAGAGAGCGAGAGATAGAGAGAAAGTGTGTGTGTGTGTGTGATTATAGTTTTATACACCCATGGAATATTGCTTTGTTGCATAGTATGCATAATTAACATGTACTGCAATTAGGCAACCAGGACAACACTGATGATGATGTCAGCCAATCACAGCTTATAAATTTAGCCGCGAACCAACTAAATGACTTCCCGACCGCTGAATCAAGAAGAGCACATCTCTGAGATGCAGGCTCCAGACTGGATCGAGTTCTTAACGAGAGCGTTCTTCTGCTTCGCTGGTATTATAGGGAACAGTTGGCTGGGTTTGCGCTCTCTTCCCAAACCTGGATCTCAGCTTCGGACCGCAGACGTCCTCTTCGTGAACCTGGCCGGGTCCAACCTGATCACAAACTGTCTGGTGGATCTGCCGGAGACCATGGCGCACTTTGCCAAGTCCTGGCTGATGAGTCCAGAGTTCTGCGGCGTGACTCAGTTCTGCCACGAGATCTCGGAAACCAGCAGCATCTTCTCCACGATGTTCATCAGCATGTATTGGCATCAGAAACTGGTGGGCTCCATCAGACGTGGAGGAGCGCCGGTGCGGATGGACCGTTTGAGGTTAGTCTCCGTACTGCTCGCTGGGAGCTGGAGCGTGTCGACCGCGTTCAGTCTTCCGCACATCTTTATCACAGAGCACAATGCGAATGAGAGTTCGGAAGTTTGCGAAGAACGTTTTGCGTCACTTGCAGCCAAGCACACGTTTGACGGCATGTACCTTACACTGGCTAACGTCGTTCCAATGATTGGGATAACATACGCCACCGTTCAGATCGTCTTAACGCTGCTTCGGAGTCAAAAACGAATCAAGTGTCGCTCCACAAACCCTTCATCTGTAGGCCAAACGCTGGAAGGAACCGCAGAACAACGATCTCAACCGGTCAGATCCAGCAACCAGGTCCGAGCGGCCAAAAGCGTGGTTGCAGTCGCCACCATCTTCATCTTCTGCTGGTTCACTCACCTCATCCTCCGCATCTACAGCAGCTTCAGAAAATCCATCCTGGCGGTCAAACTCACCAACTTTATCGGAGCATCTTACGTCTGTTTCGTGCCGTACATCTACCTGCACGGCGTGAAGAAACTCAACTGCTCTTGGCGGTAGAACCGGGGAGCTTCTTGCGCTCGGTGCATCTTGGGAAACCACAGATTGAGTGATTGGCATCTGAATAAATGCTGTACTGGAGCACACAACCAGTCTTAATAGCAATAGCCAAAAATGCATTGCATGGGTCAAAGTTATCCATTTTTATTTTATGCCAAAAATCATTAGATATTAAGATCATGTAAATCTCCTACCGTAAATATATCAAAACTTAATTATTGATTATTAATATGCATTGCTAAGAACTTCATTTGAACAACTTTAAAGATGATTTTGCACCAGATTTTCATAACAAACCATACATCAATGGAAATATTATTAATTCAGCTTCAGATGATGCATAACTCTCATGTCCCTTAAGACTGTTTTTGTGTCACAGATAGATATGACTGTGTTAGATTATATTTTGGTGAAGGTAAGGAAAGTAAATTAATATGATTGTTCTCCTGTGCTTTGATAATTACGACCAGACGTCAGTGCAATTATGTTCATTATTCCACTTGACGAATTAAAAACCTGCTTATGAGTGCATTGCCATGTTATTTTTGAGATGGTGAAGAGCACTGGACCTTAAAGAAACCAGCGTTAACCCTATATAACATGTTATATTTGATGCATCTCTCAATCAGCATTGCATTATATGTGTGGATCATTCACATCTCAGCATATTACTGAGTCATATTTAGATCATGTTATAACATTTCATTGTTTGCATCAGAATTTCATCATATAAATATCTGCACCAAATATCATACGTTATGCTCCGTTTGAGACGGAGCTGTTTATGAGCCATAAATGCATGAAATATGACACTCAAAAAAAAATCGCATATGCAAACCTTGTTAGATTTGTCTCAATAAAGTGATACATTTTTTTTTACTATTATTTCTTATGTCAGGTGTTACAAAATAATTATTTTTGACTGTTGTGTCATCTCACTGATACTTTAACATTGTAAAGCCCCAAATAAAAAATAAAGCATTCAAATATGCCGATAATCAATTCATCTGAAAGCTTCACTTGATTAAACATTGTGTAGGATGCTTTTCAAATCATTTGCAATATTATTAAATAAAAAAATACAGAGAATTTGTAATCACAATGACAGACCTGCAGGATAAGCATCAATACATGTATGCATGATGTTTAACTATAGTGTGTAAATGAAAATGCATCCACTACTTGTTCTGGGTTCATTCTCAGCATAGCAGGAGATTTCTGTGACACGTGACCATGATATCATCAGTTCAGGACATATACGGCCCTCGGACAGAAAGTTCAGGACATATACGGCCCTCAGACAGAAAGTTCAGGACATATACGGTCTTCAGACAGAAAGTTCAGGACATATAGGGTCCTCAGACAGAAAGTTAAGGACATATTCGGTCTTCAGACAGAAAGTTCAGGACATATACGGCCCTCAGACAGAAAGTTCAGGACATATACGGCCCTCAGACAGAAAGTTCAGGACATATACGGCCCTCAGACAGAAAGTTCAGGACATATACGGCCCTCAGACAGAAAGTTCAGGACATATACGGTCATCAGACAGAAAGTTCAGGACATATATCAGACAGAAAGTTCAGGACATATATCAGACAGAAAGTTCAGGACATATACGGTCTTCAGACAGAAAGTTCAGGACATATACGGCCCTCAGACAGAAAGTTCAGGACATATACGGTCCTCAGACAGAAAGTTCAGGTTCAGGACAGTTCAGGACATACGGTCTTCAGACAGAAAGTTCAGGACATATACGGTCCTCAGACAGAAAGTTCAGGACATATACGGTCTTCAGACAGAAAGTTCAGGACATATACGGCCCTCAGACAGAAAGTTCAGGACATATACGGTCCTCAGACAGAAAGTTCAGGACATATACGGTCCTCAGACAGAAAGTTCAGGACATATACGGTCCTCAGACAGAAAGTTCAGGACATATACGGTCCTCAGACAGAAAGTTCAGGACATATACGGCCCTCAGACAGAAAGTTCAGGACATATACGGTCCTCAGACAGAAAGTTCAGGACATATACGGTCCTCAGACAGAAAATTCAGGACATATACGGCCCTCAGACAGAAAGATCAGGACATATACAGTCCTCAGACAGAAAGTTCAGGACATATACGGTCCTCAGACAGAACAAGCTGGTTGTGGATCAGTGACGGAGCAGAATAAGGATGTGGACGCGCCGTCCTTGAAGGACCTTCAACTCTGGGCTGTTTATATTTTGCTTAGAATTTTTAAATTACATGTTGTATATATATATATATATATATATAAGCTAAATTAGGAGCTCTCTTCTTCAAATCTTTAAGAATACAGGCCCTGATCTTCATCTTCCTCGCTTCAGAAACTCAGCTTCTTACACCTGTAATGAAGAAACTCAGCTGGACTGGAGGAATAATCTGAGGACGGACGCTCGTTTTGATGATTAGTGGAGAAACATGCTATTAGTTGTTTGTACACATGTATGTAAACCTCTTGTGTTAGTATGAAAAATAATATTCAACTGGTATATCATTTGTTCCACCACCAAAGCAAACACAGAAGTGACTCTCCCTCCAGTGCTTTGGTAACTGTAATTATGTTAATTATGCCACTTAACAAATTATAAATCTGCACGAGTGCAAATTGATTTACAAAAACAGAGGACAGCACATTACAATTAACATATTTAAAGTACATTTGGGTGTTTCTGGGCATGTTTGACTCTCTAAAATTTAACCCCTGTGAATTTTAATTTTAACAGTAATACATATGAAAAGATAATTTTTTTATTTTAATCTGATTTATGTTTTTACGTAACTCTTCTTACAAAATGTCCTTTCCGCAATGTTGCAATAATTTTCATGGTATGCATTTTTTATTTATATAAAATGTAATCTATTTCAATAGCTTTTGCCATGAAACCAGCAGTAAAATAAACCGAAAACATTTAGAATTAATATTTGTAATTAATTATATTAATACAGTAAACATTGCATAAACACCTAAATTTGCCGTAAAGACATGTTGCGGAAAATAAATTTTTACTAATATTGCAAGATCTACTACATTAGTTTGGACTCTTAGTATCTTAATATACATGAATTAACAAAGAACAGCTGAATTTGTATTAATGTTAACAAAGATTAATAAACACTGAATTGCTAATTATAAGTTAATGTTGTTAATGCATTACCTAATAGGATCTTAAAAGTGTGTCCGTAATTTCAATAACGTTTAAATATACATTTTGTAATTAGTCGATGGCACTAGCAGTGATTCTCCTCTTTATCATCCCGAATGGATCTGAAGAATATTATATTATCCGATACATCCAACCTGCTTGCCCTGCATTATCATAACTTGAAATTTAACATATGCATTCACTTAATCAACATTAGCCAATATTGACATATTTATTCAAACCAGCTGAATACTGTCAGAAAGCTCTGATTTCATCAATTAATTTTTCGAAGATGAACAAAGGTCTTACGGATTTGGAATGAAATGAGGGTGAGTAATTAATGAGAAATAATTTGCATCTATCCCTTTAATCTAGAGAAGTATATGGAAGCTATCCAAAGCGCTATAGCTAAAAGACTCGGTTTGTTGCTCATTGGTACTTCTATTTCTGTTTGTTTGTACTAGTTCAGTTTAGAAGTATCATTATCGATATCGGCCTTTAGGAGTATCATATCGGTATCGGCCTTTAGAAGTATTGTGTCGTATCAATATCGGCACTTAAAAGTATCGTATCCACTTTTAGAAGTATTGTGTCGTATCGATATCGGCATTTAGGAGTATCATATCCGCCATCTGCACTTAAAAGTATCGTATCGGTATACGCCTTTAGAAGTATTGTGTCGTATCGATATCGGCACTTAAAAGTATCATATCCGCCATCGGCACTTAAAAGTATCGTATCGGTATACGCCTTTAGAAGTATTGTGTCGTATCGATATCGGCACTTAAAAGTATCATATCCGCCATCGGCACTTAAAAGTATCGTATCGTATACGCCTTTAGAAGTATTGTGTCGTATCGATATCGGCACTTAAAAGTATCGTATCCACCTTTAGAAGTATTGTGTCGTATCGATATCGGCATTTAGGAGTATCATATCCGCCATCGGCACTTAAAAGTATCGTATCGGTATACGCCTTTAGAAGTATTGTGTCGTATCGATATCGGCACTTAAAAGTATCATATCCGCCATCGGCACTTAAAAGTATCGTATCGGTATACGCCTTTAAAAGTATTGTGTCGTATCGATATCGGCACTTAAAAGTATCGTATCCACCTTCAGAAGTATTGTGTCGTATCGATATCGGCACTTAAAAGTATCGTATAGGGCTGTGACGGTGGCAGTGACAACCGCGTCACCGGCGGTGGTCGTTTGTCACCGCGGTTGTGTATTGCCACCGGCGGTGGTGCACGTGACGTCACACACACTCTAATGTTAATACACAAATTTCCGTTAGACTGGTGAATTTCGGCGCGATTCAGCCATGGATCTAGTTGGAAAACCAAATATTACATCGCCGATCTGGGGACATTTTGGATTCGTGCCGAACGAGAAAGGCGAACCAATCAATTTGGATGAAGCCATTTGTAGACTTTGTGGCAAAGAAATATTGTTAAAAGGGCAAACACTTCTAATCTCCAGAGCCATCTCTGGTCATGTCACCCAGCCGTGTGTACTCAACTCATGTCTTCATTCACTATAAGCAAAAAGTTAAAGTAAAAACAGAATGACTGAGTAATGACGGAGCTTTCGGCATCTGACGCCGCATATTCTCTAAGAGACAAAGAGAGACGAATCTACTTCAACAGTAGGCCTATAGCCTATAGCTGTTTTCATTTATATTTCTCTTGTGGCCCGTTCATACTGAAAAAAAGAGAAGAAATGTAAGCTATTTAGTGTTAAACAGGTTGTTTTTGAAAGTCGGTGCTTGAAAAAATCTTTTGCACTTCAAAGTTAATATTTTAATTATAGGAATATAATTAATTGTAGGTAGCCTATAGCCTAATAGACCAGTTTTAAATACCCTTTTTAAAAACATTTAAATTGAGGAGTAAATATATAATCTTATCTTCGCAGCGCGTCAGTTATGTGGTAATTATTCAGAATTCAGAATCAGAATTATTGTGAGGCAAATTATTTTTTCCTTTAATTTAATCATAAAAGTAACTTCATAATAATAATAATAGGCCTAATAAAAATAAGAATATAACAGGCCTACATTAATTTGAAATGCCAAATCAGGGCTCTAGGCTGATTCTTCCCACTGGTTTCTCTTTTGCGACTAACTTTCTCAGTTGCTCTCACAAGCACAACATTTTATGTATTTATTTTTTGCTACAACATGGGATAAATCAATGCATGCTGATTAACTTATATCATAGTTTATAGTTATATGGTAACGAAAGTTATTTTTCGTCATTAGTATTATTTGTGATTTGAGTTTTATGAAGGGGAATTCCTCTTTTTGCTATATTATAAACCGGACTTCAGATGCTTTCACTTTCGCGATCCTGTAGTCACCTTTTACAAGAAAATCTAATTGTCTGTTTTGCTTGCATCTATTCACATTTTAAGACAAAAAAGATGGATTATTTGTTATTATTAATTAAAAAGCACAACAACAATAAAACAGCAGGCTACCATGACAGCTTGCATCATTTATTAACAAAAACGAATAAGATGAGGCTTGGCATTCAGTATTATATACGGATTAAGTTTAGCAAACACTGAGGAATAAAAATAAACAAATAAAAGGAAGCCTTAACGTGAGGTAAACAGCAAAGATAAGCTTTTTAAAATGAAAACAAAAAGAAAAACTAAACTAAACTGGCTGCCGGTGACCATGCTTGCATTTTTTTCTACAAGAATATCAACATATTCACCTTCTCTGGTTTTAAGAAACTGACTTTTACATTATTTTAGTGTGAAAACCAAATCCTCTGTCCGCTATCATTTCCTCAATATTCGCATCATATTTGCCGCTCGCTGTGTGTTCGTTCGCGCTCATGCTGACACGGCGAGTATAAACCAGGCTCTTCACCCGAACCGCTCGCACTGACAGCGCCTCCCTTTACGTGATCAGTGCAATGACTCCTGCTACATATAGGATTAGTCCAACAAATCGTTTGGTTTGTAATGCGTACCGAACGGTTCAATACGAATACACGCATCGTTACACCACTGATATATATATATATGTATGTGTATAAAACCCCCACTACCCACCACCGCAACACCGGCGGTTGTTGGTGATTTCCCACCGCGGTAGTAAAAAATTGCCACCGTCACAGCCCTAGTATCGTATCCACCTTTAGAAGTATTGTGTCGTATCGATATCGGCATTTAGGAGTATCATATCCGCCATCGGCACTTAAAAGTATCGTATCGGTATACGCCTTTAGAAGTATTGTGTCGTATCAATATCGGCACTTAAAAGTATCATATCCGCCATCGGCACTTAAAAGTATCGTATCGGTATACGCCTTTAGAAGTATTGTGTCGTATCGATATCGGCACTTAAAAGTACCGTTTCTGCCTTTAGAAGTATTGTGTCGTATCGATATCGGCATTTAGAAGTATCGTATCGGTATCCGCCTTTAGAAGTATCGTATCCGCCTTTAGAAGTATTGTGTCGTATCGATATCAGCACTTAAAATATCATATCCACCTTTAGAAGTATCATGTCATATCGATATCGGCATTTAGAAGTATCATATCGGTATCCGCCTTTAGAAGTATTGTGTCGTATCGATATCGGCATTTAGAAGTATCATATCGGTATCCGCCTTTAGAAGTATTGCGTCGTATCGATATTAGCATTTAGAAGTATCGTATCGGTATCCGCCTTTAGAAGTATTGTCGTATCGATATCGGCATTTAGAAGTATCGTATCAGTATCAGCCTTTAGAAGTATCAGTATCGAGACCGGAATTTAGAAGTATCGTATCGGTATCCAGCTTTAGAAGTATTGTGTCGTATCGGTATCGGCATTTAGAAGTATCGTATCGGTATCCGCCTTTAGAAGTATTGTGTCGTATCGGTATTTAGAAGTATCGTATCAGTATCAGCCTTTAGAAGTATCAGTATCGTATCGAAAACAAAATAAGTGGCATTGCAAGTCCTTAGTATAAATGAAAGTTTCCCGCTCCAGATATACACTTCAAAATAATTGGCCTAATAATTGTTTTTTTTTTACTATATAACAATAAAATTACAGTAATCTGAACGTAGCCTTTATATAAAATATAAAGCAAAACATAAATGTGCACAAAAATACTGTAAAGTATTAGTATATGCATCAACGTTTACACACAAAATTATAATCTGCATTTCAAATGAACAAATTATAAACTTGATTTTAACTCACACGTGTCATTTTTATGCATTAAAAATTATAATCAATATATATTGTGTATAATTTAAATAAGGGATTGTTTAAAGAAATGTTAAAATTACTCAGAAAAATACACCGTTTACTGTAATTTAAAACCAAACTTTATTTAAATTTTCAAATCATTTGCGTTACACATTAGACAAAACCAGAAGGTGGTTGAAAAGATTCAGGCTTTCATAAAAATGTGTCCTTTTCATAACCTGACGACTACAAAACACACGAGAGTATGATGTTTGATCCACCACCGCATCTCAATCAAGAGACGGAAGAAAACAGCATCCACGAGGACCTTAGTGTCTCAGCAGCAGAAAACATCGAGAATAAGAGCCTCCTCGGACCGTTTAGGAGCTCATACCGGACTATACAGACACCAATGATTAACCTTCACATCTGCTGATGACCACAGACTGAAGAATACATATCAGAAGTGTTTATTTCATCCATCTATTGGGTTTTTCCCCATGGCTGCATGAGTGAAGATTACCGGTAAATATAACGACCCGAAGTCCCGGTGTGATGAGCGGCGTCAGGCTGCTGTAGTATCAGGGAGCTCGTCACATCACCTCCACCGTCATCAATGGAGCTTCTCCAGTTTGGCCTGAAGGCATTTAAAGTTGCGTATGATGTCCTGCAGAGCCGCGTTTGGACTCAAGGACTGCAGCTCCACCAGATACCCGCAGATGTTATCCAGACAAGCGTTTGTAAACCTCCGTCTGCAACAAGCGAGTGAGAGAATTAAAGATGACCCTGGACTAGGGTTGCCAGGTGTTTTACAACAAAACCCACCTAATTGATACTCAAAACTAGACCAATCGCATGTTGTGTAAACCTCTGGTAAATATAGCATAATACATTTTTGGGAAGGCTTTCTCTGGTAAATGAGCACTCCAGGGGATAAATATGAGGTTATTGGGGTCACTTCAACCTGTGGACGTCAAAAAACACCCACAAGAGTAGCACAATTATGCAGGAAAACCACAGACTTGGCAACAAAACTAGTCATAAAGGTCATGAAAGTTATGCATCATCTGAAAGCTGAATAAATCATATTTCCATTGATGTATGGTTTGGACAATGTTTGAAAATCTGGTGCAAAAAAATCGAAATATTGAGAAAATCATCTTTAAATGAGGTTCTTAGCAATGCATGTTAATAATCAAAAATTAAGTTTTGATAGGAAGTTTACATGATCTTAATAACGAATGATTTTTGGCATAAAATAAAAAAGTATAATTTTGAGCCATACAATGTATTGTTGGCTATGTGCTTCTGTGCTGCAGGGTCAGATACGTGTACAGTAATATACAGTAGATGTGGGGGGGCATGACGGTTACCGGTCATAGGTGGGCACTCGGCTCGGGTCGTTCACGTATCCTGACAGCAGCACATGGATGCACTCCACCAGATGCAGAGGTTTCTTAAGGCGCTGCCAACATGGGTCCTGGGGGAAACACAGAAATTATTAATATTAATATTTATTAAATGTTTTGGGTTTGTTTACTCCTGACACTGTTGACATGTCAAGTTACACGAGAAACACTTCAACTTTTAGATACAGCAATAATAATATTTTTTTTAAATTTACATATAAATATGAAATTAAAAAAATAAAAACACTACTGCTAAGCAAGTGTAATTACATAATAACATTTTATATAAGTATAAAACATGAGTAAAGAAATATGCAACTACTATAAGCAATCTTTGAAAGGATAATGGACTAATAAAAACATAATAATTAAATATGGAATTTAGAAAAGTAAATAAAAAATCTAATTAATGTTTAGTTATCCTTATGATAAATAGATAAAAAAACATTATTTTTTAAGAGTATTATTGATCAATATTTTTTTTTATATGAGTAAATAAAGCCATCCTTAATAGTATTACGGATTAATAAATTCAAAATGTATTAAATTAATAACAAATATTTGTATTTTATATTTATGATTTAAAAAAACATAAGTAAATAAATTACTATTATTAATCAATCCTTAAGAGGATTATGTACTAATAAAAAAAAAAAAAAAAATTATAAAAATTTAATTAATCAAATAAATTTAAAATTAATAAATGAATAATTATGGAATTTAGAAAAAAATAAATATATAATTGATCCTTATGATAAATAGATTAAAACAAAAAAAATGTAAGAGTATTATAAATCAATAAAAAAAAAAACTAAAATAAAATATATATTTTTTAAACGAGTAAATAAAGTCATTCTTAATAGTATTACGGATTAATAAATGTATTAAATTAATTACAAATAAGACATTTTTATTTTCTATTTCTATTTCTCATTTTAAAAAACATAAGTAAATAAATTACTACCATTAATCAATCCTTAAGAGGATTATGGACTAATAAATAAATACACATTTAAAATAAAAAATGTAATAAGAGTCACTAAATATGTAATTACTGTTAAGCAACCCTTAAGATGATTATGAGATAATTGAAATATACAGATTCAAATCAAGTTTTGTTTACCTATATTTATGTTTATTCTCTCGTGTTGTGTTGCATATAATTGCACGGTCCATTGAGCGGACCGGACTTATATTTGACTGCTGATTATATTCTGTATAATTGAGTATGTGACGAATAAAACCTTGAAAGCTGCTAATCTAAACAGTGCAATAGTTTTCCTCTATTTTCTCATACCCGTGTCTTGAAGAGCTGGTCGTAAACCTCCAGCAGTCGTGGAAGCTGAAGTCCAATCTCCTGCATGGTGAAGGTGACGAACCCCACGTCCCAGTTCAACCGGCACACTTCCTGTTCCAGGAACTTCACCAGGAACTCTGAACGAACATCATATATTAATAACATCAATATTAATCAGATACACATTCATCCAAAGCCACTTACAAAAGAGCAGCAACAGTGTTTAAATATTCAAAGTACATGCTAAATGGAAAAAGCGCAAATAAACATTTATTTGGCAACCAAACAAACACCTGAACGTGATTTTCATTGAAACTACCTGATAAATAAACTAAAACAAAATGGTACACAGAACGCTCCTTTAACATCTGAAAGGATACTACGGTAAAGATATCGCAATTTTGTTTTCATTAATATATGATTGATCTGAAGAAAGCAAGCTGTATCTGTCTTTAATATAACTATATGTATATATAAACTAATGTGAGGCAATAATAATAGGCTCAAATAAAGTATCAAAACCAAGTAATTACATTACTTGGTTTATAACCACTTTAACAGTTTATAACACTGTTAAAATACATGTAATTTGCCGTTATTATAAACAACACCTGCAGAGGGCGCCGATGTTTCATGTGATTCAACAACGTTTAAATTATTTAATTTGAATATTTGGCCAAATTCAGAAGCTTTTATTTTGAAATCGCGATTTATACGGTTTACGTAATATGCGATTTTCTTTTTACCAATATTGCAATTTAATATGCAAAATTTTTTTTGACCAATATTGCGATTTAATATGCGATTTTTTTTACCAATATTGCGATTTAATATGCCATTTTGTTTTACCAATATTGGGATTTAATATGGCATTTTTTTTACCAATATTGCGATTTAATATGCCATTTTTTTTTTACCAATATTGCGATTTAATATGCGATTTTATTTTACCAATATTGCGATTTAATATGCAATAAAAAAAATACCAATATTGCGATTGCGATTTAATATGCGATTTTTTACCAATATTGTGATTTAATATGCTATTTTTTTATGTTAGCACGCTGCTATGTTGCCGAGTCCGCAGTTTGCAGCGGGTTGTTTTCGTGTCCGCGGGTCTTTCATAACACGCGGAATTGACGCGCTACATGTAAACGATATCCTTTGTTGTACTTTTCGTCAAAATAACGAAGCTCGTTTGGAAGTCTTCAGCTTTTAAGAACTGCCGGGTTCTCCTGCAGTGGGCGGAGCTAATGCGCAAACGGCAATCTCATTGGCCGGTGCTCACCTATCATCGTCCCTGTTTTGATTTCAGCGAATCAGTTCGAGTGAATGCAGACGACCTGATTAATATTCATGAACCCAGCAGCTCAATAATCCTTTTATATGGTTATTAATAGTAGAACTCGTGGTAGTTTTGTCATCTTATCAGTATTATTTGTAGGTTTTTTTCCCCTTTTTATAGGGGATAATAGCACCCCCACCAGTCCCAAATTCAGATAACAAATATGCATTCATATGTGCTTATTATAAAGTTCTATCATATAACGCTATCATAATATCATATTATAATGACTGAAATAATCAATTGAATTTGATCGGTGTCTCACAGAAACATTAAAATAGTCTAGATTAGTGTAATGTTTTATAATAATAATGTATTATATTTAGTGACCATTTCATTAATTTAACATATTTAATATTGGGGCATCCAAGTTATTTGACATATTTGAACCTTAGTAACAATAGTTACTTTCCCTGGTAATTAGTTTATATTCTAACGATGTAACTCGGTTAGTATTTGTGAGAAGTAACAAGTAATATAACTAATTACTATTTTTTTTTTTTAAGTAACGTGCCCAACACGGCACACCATACAATGATTTATTGCATGTCTTTGATTAACAATGAATACGAAGAGCTTTAAAAAAAAATAATAATCACATTTAGATAATTTTCTGAAATCGTTCAGCCCTAGCTAGTAATGTTTGGTTGAGAGTGAAAGCTGTGCTCCTCTCATATCATTAGCAGATGAACGTGATATCCAAACGCCACAAGCCCACTTAGCATGTCACCGCAGATATACCCGAGTGGAACTCATTACCTAATGGAAAGTACCGAGGCGTTCCGGCGTATAACTTCCCCAGCGAGACGAGCTTCAGGCTCAGAGCGGTCATGCGGTCCGCCGGGCTCATGGCCACACTGTCGCTCAGCTCTGAAACACAACAGCTGCCGTCAGACGCAGCCACACAATGGCACAGGTCAGAGGTCAGCGAGAGCTCGTACCCTTCTCAGTGATTTCCTGCCACAGCGAGTGCACCAGGGTGAGGTCCGAGTGTCCGGCGCAGTGAATGATGGCCAGCTTACACTCCGACAGACGGAAATGATCCGCAAACTCACCGTACAGCTGCAGAGAGACCCACACAGCATGCGTATGACATAACAGGGAAATAATAGATATCATCAATATTCAAAGGCATGATTAAAGTTAGGGAGGATGATATTACTAACGCATGTTTATTAAAGCAATAAAATAACACCGCTATCTGTGAAGCACTGAATTTTTTTATAAACCAAATATGGGACACAATTATTAATTTTTATTTTATGCCAAAAATCATTAGATGATATTAAGATCATGTAAATGTCCTACCCATAAATATATCAAAACTAGTAATATGCATGGCTAAAAATTTATTATTTCTAATAATTGACACTTATGACTTGGTTTTGTGGTTTATGGTCACTTATTAAGTTGCTTAAACAATTATAAACGAAACAACATCATGTATGTTTAATTAAAAAGGATGAAAGCCAATCACAGTGGCTTTCTATCTCTCTTGGGGGGGGGGGGGTAGAAAGCCACTGTGATTGGAGAAACACCATTCATTTTTTTCCTTACTTAATTACTTAATTAATTCCTAGGCAACTCAAATTGTTGGAGACTTCGCGGCTCACAGGATGCCAATCAAGGTTTCTTTATTTGTCACATAATAAATTATACAGGGTATAATCAGAAGTGAAATGTAGATCAAATCAGGTCCGCTCAGTGGACAGTGCAAAAGAATAAAAATTTAATAAAAGTAACACAACACAAGAGCATATATATATATATATATATATATATATATTAGGGCTGCACGATATATCGTTTCAGCATCGATATCGCGATGTGCGCATCCGCAATAGTCACATCGCAGGATGTGCGATGTTTAGTAGGCCTATACTTTTCGTTATATATATATATATATACTGATTGTTTTCTTTGCTCACACACAGACACTGCATCTACACCAGACGCGACAGCTGTACAGAGATATCCATTTTTAAATAAATGTAATAGCAGAGCTACTGCAAGATTTCAGTGCTGGAAATCCATTTATCCTTTGCTGAAACTTCCGCGTTGTCGAGGAGAGCGCTGATCACGGTTGCTTAGCAACGGCAGAAGCCACGAAAGCGCAAGCTCCAGAGCGCTTTGCAAAGAAGGAGAAAGCACGCGCTGCTTTCCATGCTGGCGTTTTCCATGCATTTTAGCCATGACATGTGAACGGCCTATGGCCCTAAAGTCTGTCTACACTGGACGCGACAAAGCTACTGTTACTAATCATTTGAACTTTTGTGTCAGTTAGAGCGGGATTTAGACCGGGATTAGAGCGGGAATTTGTCGCGCCGCGCATGCATCCAGTGTAGACAGACAGCATCACTGATTATGGGTTCTACGGTATTTTGTGGCGTCGCGCGTGTCAGGTGTAGACAAGGTAAGAGCCACGCAGATGCTATGGTTGTAATTTGTTTATTTTCTATGCTGATTTACTCACCTATAAAATCACCCCAATCATTGATTTTTTTTTCCAAACAGAGATATTAAAATCATGTTTTCTTTTAGTTTTTTTTCTTCATATCGCAATATATATTGCAGAAAAACAAAATATCGCAATGTGAGTTTTTTCCAATATCGTGCAGCCCTAATATATATATATAGGTAAAAGGGAGAAATAAAGAGTAAAATGTGCAATGGAATAAAAAGTGCAAAACAAATAAGATGTGCAAAAACAGTATATTGGGACTTAATAAATAGTAATATGAACAAGAGGGAAGAGAGGGATGTGCAAACGGGTTGTACCAGGTATGTACACATAGCAGCAATACAGAAGATGGTAAATGTAAATGAGTCTTGTAAATGTTTATGAAACTGAGTTTGTGTTAAGGAGCCTGATGGCCTGAGGGAAGAAGCTCCTCCTCAGTCTCTCAGTTTTTGCCATCATGCTCCTGAAGCGCTTGCCAGATGGCAGTAAACAGAAAAGATGGTTGCCGGGGTGGTTTGAGTCCTTGATTATTTTAGCAGCTCTGCTTTTGCAGCGTTTGAGGTAGATGTCCTGCAGAGAGGGGAGAGCAGACCCTGAGATGCGCTCAGCCAGGCGCACGACTCTCTGTAGAGCTTTACAGTCCTGGTTTGAGGAATTACCATACCACACTGAGATGCACTGAGTCAGTACGCTTTCTATGGCCCCTGAATAGAAAGTTTTCAGGATTGCTGGTGAGACCCTGAATTTCCTCAGCTGTCGTATCATTTTCATATATTTTGGGGTTGTCCTAATATCAGAAGTTTTTGTATATATATATATATATATATATACATACATACATACATAATGTATTAGAACATATTTCAGATATTTCAGTTTTGAGGTACTGTACATGGGCAAGGTGCCAATAGTTTCCCCGGGGGAAAGAAAAACTAATAATTCTTGCTTCAAGTAAAAAAAAAAAGCTATTACACCAATCCGCCATAAATACAAGACTGGAGAAAATGATTTTATTATGGAGAAAATAAAATTTTGTATAAATAACCAAAAAGATATGTTTGTTGAATTTTGGTCCAAATGGATGGAGTTTATAACCCCTATGTTTTTTTGTTATAGAACATATGTTTTATGTTTAAATATTGTGCCTACATCCCCTTTCTTTAGTATAGTTTTTACTGTAATGGGAATATAATTTAAAGAGATATATATTGATCAGTTTTTGTTATGAAAACCAGGTTTCTCTTCCCCTGAATCGGGAATATAACGTGCCAAAGTCATAAAAACATGTTGTGAATTGCATCTCTGTCTAATAAAAAAAAAAAAAAAAAAAAAAAGCAATGTCACTTGCATTTTGTATAAAGCTGCCTAACACGCACCTAAACCTCAAACACAACGTTTTTGCATTTAAATGTGTTTTGAGCCTTATTATGAAAGCCAGCATCTGCTGCATGCACCGGAAGCATCTCCGTGTACCTTGGTGATGTCCATGAGCTCGGAGTCCAGCTGTGTCATGGCTCCCTGCACCGAGGGATGCTGGGAATACTGTCTGCGGAGCGTCTCCTGGATCTGCACCTGTATCCGCACCACCTAACGGAGCAGAGGAGACCGATTCAGGGACGCCATTTCATTAAATGAATACATGCGCTGATAAAATCTGTGTTCATTCATGATGCTGATATGTTCGGACGATTTTCTTTTTCCCCTTTATCTCATAAAAGAGAGTTTGAGTAAATGTTTATTGCAGGGTACAAGATATGGTAATAGTAGTAGCCTAATTCATAGTTATAATACATGGGTCAAAACTTAAGCACCTTCTCAAATCAGTTCTGAAGCTTTGTTTATGTTTGCAGACAGTGTTTCCACAGACGTGCACATTACTCTCTGCCAGCAGGGGGCGCTGTGGAGCCGGAGATATACCACGGTATGCGCTCAAACCATACTTTATCAGACGTTACAGGAACATCGAAGTGAACATGACATCAGAAAATGCTAAAAACACCCGCGCTGCGTTTCAGTGTAGAAACGTGCCGTGCTCAGTTTATCCAACCAAGTGTAAGCCTACATCTATTTGTGGCG
The DNA here is from genome assembly GCA_027422405.1 of Ptychobarbus kaznakovi. Lineage (NCBI taxonomy): Eukaryota > Metazoa > Chordata > Actinopteri > Cypriniformes > Cyprinidae > Ptychobarbus > Ptychobarbus kaznakovi. Next base: position 237,741 of record CM049796.1, on the reverse strand, counting down.
GTCAGTTTTGATATTGTGACGCGCGCCACAAACAGGGTTTCTGCAGGGTTTAGTCAGTCAAATTTAAATTTATGACCTACACGAATTACGAAAAATAACTTCAGTCATTAAAATTCCTTTCAAAAGTATTTTTATTGACTTTCATTGAAGGTAACAAGTTTTACCAGAACCGAACGTGTATGTCCAGCTGTTTCTTCTTGCTTGTGTGATTTAAGCTTTCGTCAAACATGAAAACGTAAGGCCCCGAGACCATTTTTTTGGGGGAAAAGGCGATGGTAGAACCAATGAATGAACAAGCATATCAATTTAAGACGTGGCTAAATGTAATTCATGACCTTGGATGGAAAATCCGGACGTTTTTATGACTTTTTATGGCCTAAAATTCTTATTATTAAATTTAAGACTTTTTATGACTCGGCCCGCGGAACTACCAGGTGACTGGAAACAAATTTGGCTAAGCCTGTCTGATCAACTGTGAATGGGAAACGCATCTGGCTCAACACGAGTGACCTATGAAAGTCAAATGGAGGCCATAATCTAGAGTGATAACAATATTAATAATAATAATGGAAAAATACTCATGGAATTGCAGGGAATTTATGTCACCCGGTTATCTATGGAAACGCTGCAAAAACACTATTTAAATATGAAATGTTCTGCACTCTGTTAATGATGACACAGACGTGCGGTTTCATTTACTGCACACATACATACTGAAGCGGTGTTTCAGCATCGCATAAATACTGACATAAATACGCTTTCATTTCATGAGGACATTTGAGTAAACGATCGTCATATCATATACATAGACAGAAACTTAAAAAACTGTAAAAATATAAGTTCGGTTTAGCCGAATATATTACTGTATACGTAATACAACTACAACAATATTACACTTTTGTTGAGAATAATCACACAATACGCTAAATACGCTTTAAGTTTACAAAATGTTTACAGAATGCTTTTGAACTTAGCTGTTTAATGTTGTTGTTATTAGTTTCAGAATTAAAGAAGTCAAGCATTTCGTTTTTTTGTCAGAGCTCTTGTTATTATAAGCATTCATTTTCATTTTTACACCAGACACGTATATCGGTTCAAAATATCGGTTATCGTCTACTTGATCTGTATAATCGGTATCGGTATGAAAAACACATATCGGTCGAGTCTAGTTGGATGCGGACCGGAGTTTGAGAATTTGAGAAGCACTGATGTAAAGCCTCGTTGGTTATGTAATAAACGAATGTAGACGGAAGTAAATTAGATCCGTGCGGCTCTTAAAGTGACAGCGCGCTATATTGACTCTGTACTTAATATTAATCAAACAACAAAATCACTCTCCGCTCGTCACAGAAGATCTTTTGTAGCCTTAATAAGAAACAAATTAAGTTTAATACTTAGTGAAAGTTTTATTTGACATTTGATTAGTATAGATGTTGAATACTTTTTAATTTAGTTTTGGTTATATGGTCCACTGATAATGGTGATTATGTTTTTTGTCCTAATCGAGCCGCCGTACCTCCATCTTCTCCTCCAGCTGGTGCAGAAACTCTCCGTCGGCTCCCAGAGAAGAGACGCAGGACGAGCTCTTGGCGGAGAGGATGGCTCTGGAGATGTACTCCAGACGCTGCTTCAGAGAGACGTCCGTGCTGCACACAAACACAACACACACCTTCAGACCAATCACACCTATAGAGCTACGCATCAACGTGCACCAATTTAAAGGGCCCTATCAAATCACCCCCAATTAAAAAAAAAATAAAATCAGTTTAAATTTTGCTGGACTCATTTTTAACGGTTAAATTGATTTTTATTGAATTAATAAGTTTCATGATTTTAATTAATTTATCATTGGTTTATTAAAAGTTTAGGGGGCCGTATGAAACGTAGGGCTTTTTTGGTTGTTACCAAATCCTGTTTTTTAGACCATATTTAACAAAAATGGCTCATGGAGCATTATTTTCAGCTTTATATTTGGTATATAGTACAGTAAATATTTTTATTTTCTCAGTTTTTTTTTTCAGTGATGGTCTTGAAAGAACACATGGAGCGCGTAAAATAAAAAATACAGACTTTTACATGCACATAAGAAGCTATTCACATGTGCATGTTTTGCATGCGAATGCATTACAATTTCTAGTTTTATATAGCATAATTGGTGCATCACTGCCATCTTTCTATGAATAAAATGACAGCATGGATGCACATGAATTAACTTGCTCAAAATTATGCTTTTCTTTATTATTAACAGTAAGCTAAATAATGTCTAATGTCTTCAAATGGAGAAAATAAAGGGCAGAAGTCATATAACTTCATTTTAAACTACAGTTTTAGGTTTAAACGCTGTTTAATAGACTAAAGAGTGAAGAATAATTCACTGAATAATATTCTCTGGAATATTGAAATAAGCTATAACAAACAAAACATCGTATTTTATTGCATTTCTTAACTGTTTTATCAGAATTATTAAAATGTTTTTGTCATTCTAGATTATGAAAACTGCTGACAGCGCGGTTTATCTATTTACACAGAACTATACTCAAACTGTGATCGCTTGTGGAGATAATAAATCATTAATTTCGATAGAGATGTTTATTGGTGAAATAATGGTTCTATAGTAAATGTTAATATAGTTTAGCGTGTTTCAGATAAGTGAATCTTGTATAAAGTTACATGCGGTGGCCGTTCTGGAGCTTCTCCTGAGTGAACAGTGTGTGTGTGTGTGTGTGTCCACTGCTCCAGGTGTGTGTGTGTGTGTGTGTGTGTCCACTGCTCCAGGTGTGTGTGTGTGTGTGTGTCCACTGCTCCAAGTGTGTGTGTACTTGGATGGGTCAAATACAGAGAACACATTTCACTGCTGGTTATACTCTGTATAATTGTGTATGTGAAAAAAATAATAATAAAAAAACTTTTTTTTTTTTTCAAAACTGATATCAGATTATGGTAAAATGCTTAAATATCGGTAAACCGATATATCGGTCGATCTCTAGTTCATAGGGCCCTACTATTGAACCAATCAGATTTGAGTGGGCGGGGCTAACCGCACGATACCTGTGCATGTCAGCGAGCCGCGCCAGAACGTGCGCGGCTTTGCCAAAGCTTCTGTTCTTCTCGTAGTATCTCCACAGAAGGTCCATGTTCCGCACTTTACTCTGGTCCTGTTTGATCATGTGCTTCAGATGGTCCTCCAGGTATGGCGAGTTGACCTGCAGCACACAGAAAACACGCGTCACACCAGGAACACCAAGAGTACGTGTGCATGCGAGCGCTCACTCGTACCTCCAGGAGCTTGTCGGAGAGACCGGCCTGGATGAGCCAGTTATAGAGAGCGATGTGGAAGAGCTCGTCTTGAGATCTCTGAGCGAGACCCAGCATCTGCTCAAACTGAGGGAAGGACCAGGATTAACTTCAACCACAGCTCAACTTTACTGAGGTCAAACTAAACATGCTGCCTTGGCAGCTGACTGAAAACACATTGACTTAAACTATGAATTAATTACTATAGAAATAATGCAGGAAATGTTGTCTTGGAAACTAACAATTTGTTGTTTTTTTACTAAATATTTTATACAATTGAAATACATTTTATTTAAACAAAAATATAAGGGGAAATGTTGCCATGGCATTCGAAGGACTTACATTTAATTACTTTACAATTTTTTTAAAGATAATTACTGGAAAAACATTAGAAATGTTGTCTTGGAAACCAACCCAAAAAATACAAAATTAATAAAGTTGAAGTATTAAAATGACTAAAACTGAATTAACAATGAAAAAGGTGCAGGTTAAAGTCAATTAGAAATATAAAAATATACAAAAATATAAATATTAAAGAAAAAAAATTACAAATGTTGGAAACAAAAGAATAAAGTTGAAGTGTTAAAACTGAAATAATGAGGTAAACGAATGAAAGTTAAAGATATACATATTAAAGGAAAGAAAACAAATATTGAAATATTGCTTTGGAAACTTAATTAAAAACAAAAATAAGCTGAAGTACTAAAACGACTGAAACTTTTTTTTTTTTTTTACTAAATATTTAATATAATTGAAATAAAAAAAAATGTAAACAACTAACGGACTTTACAATTTTTTTTAAAGATAATTATAAATTAATAACAAGAAAATATAAATATTACAGGAACAAAATTATGGAAACTAACCAAAAAAATAAAAAAATTAAGCTCAAGTATTAAAATGACTAAAACTGAAAAATATGAACGAATGAAGTACAGCTTAAACCACAAGCTCAAGTACTAAAATTACAAACTAAATATTTATATAAAATATAAAAATATGTAAGAGGAAAAACTGAAACGAATATTAGAAAATGAATGAATAATTTTAATTTGAAGTAATAAAAAGAACAAAAACAAATACAAAAAACAAAATGAGAAGAAACAAAGAATTATCGAAAACATGAGAAATGTTGGCAACTACCTGAAATAAAGTCGTAAAATATAAAAGTTAATCAGAAGTATTAACGAACAATGCCAAGCACGTAACAAACTCAACACTGAAATGACTCACTTGAGCGGCGGCGTCCTCGTTGCTCAGCATGTTGGGGTCAGAGGTCATGACGGGGGGTCCGGGTTGTTTGGGGACGCTGGGAGACTGAGGGGCCGCTTTGCTCTGGTTAACCAGCTCCTGCGTGGTGTCCGTGATGCATTTATAACACCAGAGTCTGGACCCAAACAAGGTGCAGAGCCCGATTTAAACACGAGCGCCTCGGGCTCCTGCGATATGACCATATATATATCGGACGGACGAAATAAACTCTATGGGTTCATATTATCTTCTATCGTTTATTTCGTGATGTCGCATTGTTTACGGTAATACCTAGAGTGACTGCGATCGTTATACGCTGCGTGATACGCCAGGACACAACCAGGAGCTTGTTAGTAAACGAGGGACTGCATCTGTAGCACGCTCACGTGTTTTTAAGCACTGTAGCTTTAAAACAAACTCAAACAACAGAGCTATATGCGTGCGCCGTCTCTTTCTGTGTGAGAGGAGCGCGCCTTTTCTGTTTCGCCGACTTTGAACGATTACATAAACACACGTATATGCGTCAGAATCCCCGCCTGTGCACGTATCCTCGTTAAAGCAGTGATTTAGGTCTTAAGAGCGAGTAAACGGCAGAAAGAGAAACACATACAGGAGCTATATTAGATCCGGACTTCGGTCTTAAAGGGGCAGCGTTCCAATATTCATTCATGTTAATCACAGCACACTGCTCTCGACTAAATCACTTTAATGAGAATAAATAATGATATATTTATAATATGTATAGAATCTATACATAACACACATGTTAATTATATCTAGCATAGATAGATATATATAATTAACACAGTGAAGACTAATTAATTTACACAATGTATGTAGCGTTTCTTATTTATTGTAGTTTTTTGTCCTATTGCTTGCAATTAGTTTATTATCCTTATCTCATCACTGACTGTTTATTTTTCTCTCTTTAGGCTTGTAGTAGTTTATTATTGATGACAAGGATTATGAAAATTATATGGTATCAAAGATTTTAATATAATAAAACCTTTTTAAAAGAAAAAAAATCACTATATGGTGATATATATTGTTATCGTGATATAAAATTAGTCATATGGTGATATAAGATTTTGGTCATATCGCCCTATGTGAGAGTGAACTGACCGCTCCTGGAAGGCCTGCTGACCGCTGGCGTCCTCCTCCGGCTCTCCGTTCCTGTAGAAGTGCAGACCTAGTTTCTGAGGGTCTTTTTTATCCGCGGCTGTGAGACACAGCTCCACCACTCCCTCATAGAAACGCACTGGACGGCATTAGAGCAGAGTCAGTGCACATAACAAAATATGACAATACGCATTAATACAATAAGCTTTATGACATATAGTGCAAGTTATGAGGCAGCTCGGTGCAAAGGAAGAATAAACACAAGGTGTATTATACAGTGAGGTACGGAAATATCATTTAGTGTGACCCTGGAGCACAAAAACAGTCATAAGGGACCATTATGTGAAATTAAGATTTATGCATTATCAATAAATCATATGTATGGTTTGAAAATATGGTGCAAAAAAATCTAAATATTTAGAAAATCACCTTTAAATGATTTTTTAGCCATGCATATTACTAAGTTTTGATATTTACGGTCTTTTAGATCTTAATATCTAATGATTTTTGGCATAAAAAAAATAATTTTGAGCCATACAATGTATTATAAATATAGCTGTGCTGCAGGGTCACATGCAAAGTAAAAATAATAAAACTTGCTATTATACCGCATTAAGCTAACAGCTCCTTTAAGTTTTGATTCTCCTCATGTGCATAAATGCATCTGCTAAATGAGTATATGATATATAGACAGGTTGTTTAAGGATAAGAGCAGGTCTCTGCGGTCACCTTGCCGGTACTGCGAGCAGACGAGGGGCAGGTCTGTATGATGACTGATCTGCTGATAGAGACGCAGAGACTCCTTCAGCGTACGCTCCTTCTCCAGCTTGTTCTGGATCTGTCTGGAGCCCTGCAGCAGCTCGTTGGCCTGTTAGGAGAGAGAGGGAGAGGGAGAGAGAGACACACACACACACACACACAGAGAGAAAGAGGGAGAGAGAGAGAGAGGTGATAACGTGCTATAAACACAGAAATTCAGCTGCATGCTCATGCGGCTCATGCACGCTGCTTTAAATACAGACACAGTCACATATGATTAGTGAGCGACCGATACCGATTATTTGTACATTTATGTAACTGATATTTATTTACTGTTATAAAGTAAGTGAAGTAAGTCCATTCTTCACTTTCAGTCATCTTAACAACAACAAACAACTGTTGAAATTAACATTCTTTCATGTAAAATTTAATCTTAAAATTACAACAATAAAAACATTTTATTTATAAAAAGCATCATCAGGAACACTGATATTAACAATAAGCAAAATAATATCTAATGTGTTCAAATGGAGAAAATAAAGGACAGAAGTCATATAACTTCATTTTAAACTACAGTTTTAGGTTTAAACGCTGTTTAATAGACTAAAGAGTGAAGAATAATTCACTGAATAATATTCTCTGGAATATTGAAATAAGCTATAACAAACAAAACATCGTATTTTATTGCATTTCTTAACTGTTTTATCAGAATTATTAAAATGTTTTTGTCATTATGGATTATGAAAACTTCTGACAGCGCGGTTTATCTATTTACACAGAACTATACTCAAACTGTGATCGCTTGCGGAGATAATTAATAATTAATTTAGATAGAGATGTTTATTGGTGAAATAATGGTTCTATAGTAAATGTTAATATAGTTTAGCGTGTTTCAAACGAGTGAATCTTGTATAAAGTTACATGCAGTGTTCGTGCTGAAGCTTCTCCTGAGTGAAGAGTGTGTGTGTGTGTGTGTGTGTGTGTGTGTGTGTGTGTGTGTGTGTGCACGGTGTGTGTGTGTGTGTGTGTGTTCACTGCTCCAGGTGTGTGTGTGTGTGCACAGCAGACAACTAAACAGACTTAATACAATTAAAATAAACACAACACTATAAGTGTGGTAATGAATAGTTCGACACACACTTCGGGCGAATACTGGAGATACGTCATTTAAGTGCTCGAGTGTGTGTATTTGGACGAGCACAGGTACCTTGGAGCAGATGCTGTCGTCGCTGCTGTACAGCAGAGGGCAGATGTCTCTCAGGTGAGCGCTGACGGTGTCTACACACGCGCTGTCTTTGATGTACACGTTAATGAGGGCCGTGATGAGAGCGCCGCTCAGCTCCAGTCCAGAAACAACCACATCCTTAAAACTCACCGCCTTCATCTGATCCTGAAACTCCTGAGAGAGAAAGAAGAGCAGGGAGGAGAATTACAGCGGTCTCTGGGCATCAATAATCTGACTGAAGAGGTGTAACCATTTCAGAATCACACGGTATATCTACGAGACCATATTTATTGTGATGCATGTAATGAAGAAATGCACGTTTTAGAGTTCAATTATTCTAATGCAATGCAACTCGTGTTGTTAAGAAAACTTAACAGTCTGTGAATTGACTTGTACTTTAAAGGAGACTCGAACATTTCACTTCTGATTATACCCTGTATAATTTATTATGTGACAAATAAAGAAACCTTGAACCTATTTTTATTAGTGATATATGGTCTTAGTCTAAATTACACTCACACTGGTGTTTTAGGAAGACAAACTAATTATAATATAATTATTATAATAATAATAACAATGACAGGAATAGTGCAAAACAATTGCACTGGAAAATAAATGAAAATTGAATAGGTGTATGTGACCGTGGAGCACAAAACCAGTCATAAGTGTAAATATTTAGAAATTAAAAATCAATAAATAGCTTTCCATTGATGTATGATTTGTTATGATTCTCAAGGAGTTGACTTCATTCATTCATTCAGAGACAGAAAACATGGATCACGAGCTGATCGTCTGAAACAAGTGCAGCTTCGCTTTAAAACACTCGACTTGATGAAGAGATTATATTGTGCTGTCGGTTCGAGCTTCTTTGACCGACCCAAAACACACCTTTTATGTTAGAATAAGAAGTTTAAATTTATATTAAAAACTAGATGTTTTGTCTAGAATACGAATCGCTTCATATGATCAAGATAATATCCAGACGGTTGTGTTATCATGATATCACGATACTGATGATATCGTTACATCCCTACGGTTCATATCAAGAAAGCAGGAGGGGTACTGGTCGTACTTTGGGCATCTCTGAGATGATGAGGCTGAACTGATGGTCACACAGAAGTTTCCAGAGCGCCAGCGTCTGATAGGAGCGATGGACCGACTGCTGCATCGCCTGCAGAGACGCTTTCTCGTACGCTTGAGCCTCCGCTGAGGAACACACAGGAGAAGATGGTGAACAGCTGAACGCTCACAGACACAGATACACACAGGCACAGACAGACACACACACGCACAGACAGACACACACACGCAGACACACACACGCACACACACACACACAGAGAGAGACACACACACACACACACACACACACACACAGAGACACACACAGACACACACACACAGAGGAGACACAGAAGACAGAGAGGCACACACACACACACACACACACACACAGAGAAAGAGACACAGAGAGAGAGACACACACACACACACACACAGAGAGAGAGGCACACACACACACACAGAGAGAGAGGCACACACACACACACACAGAGAGAGAGGCACACACACACACACAGAGAGAGAGGACAGCACACACACACACACACACAGAGAAAGAGAGGCACACACACACACAGAGAGAGAGAGAGACACACACACACACACACACACACACACAGAGAGACACACACAGAGATAGACACAGACACACACACACACACACACTCTCTCTCTCTCACACACTCACTGTGGTACTTCCTCTGGAGCTCCTGCTGCACTTGCTGAGAGCTGGATCCATCGGGCCGCAGGAATCCCAGAAGCCTTTGCTGTAGGTTTGCTGGCGAGCTGAAGCTGAGGAGGTCAAGTCAGAAGTATGGTTATGTTTTCTTTGAATTAATAAAACAACTGTTGAGAAAATTAAGGAACCAAAAAAAATGTAATGAAGATAAATAATTTCTATATTTTTAGTTATTAAATAAATACATTTCACTACATAAAAATATTTAAAAACTCTAAACTATCTATATAGAATACAAATATAATTTTTATTTGACATTTTTTTACTAAAAAAAAAAAAATAATAACTAAATACTAAGTACAATTTTAATTGTAATAAGTAATAACTACAAAACTGAAAATTAGTAAATTAAACAAATCAAATGCTAAATAAATGAACAAATCATAAAAATATATTTATAGAAAGAAAAACCTTATAAAATAATTTATATAAATGTTTTTCAGTCTAACACAAACTAAATGTTAATAAATAAATATGACTGAAAATGAGTAAATAAACAAATTAAATACTAAATAAAGTAAAAAATACATATATTTCTAGAACAAACCATTTATTAATTATCTTATAAAAATGCATTTAAAATAAAACTATTTTAAAAATGCATAAATAACTACATGTCTGAAAATTTGTAAAATAATAAAACTTTTTTTTAATTCTAAAATTAATACAAAATAAGTACAAAATAATAAAAAATAAAATGAGCTTAAAAAAAATATACAAAATAAAAACTAAAGAAATAACTATAGATCTGCTGTTAAGCTGAAACGGAAGAGTTAGAGAGCTGGACGTGTATGAAGATGACCGCGAGAGCATCTAAAGGACACGTACCTCCCCACACCCAGAGACGCTGCACTGAACTGAGCGTTCGTGTCCAGGAACTCCTTCAAACCCTGAAGCTCCATCAGGATGAGCTCCAGATCAGACGAGCCGGCCGTACTCTCCAACTAAACCAAGAACACATCATCAGAGAGAGACAGAACCTGCTGGAGCGCACGTCAGGCACCAGAGCATGTGAGCGGAGCGATCATATTCCTTCAGAGCGGAGAGCGTCTTTCTGAAGATCCCGCTCCGCTCGCTCAATACGCTCAGCCCAAAATGCTCTTCAGTACTTTGCTAGCTCCAGAATCTGTGGAATAGACTGAGCAATAGTTTGTCTAAGCTAGTGTTTCTAAAATCCTGTGAAGATTGAAAGGCGGTTTATTAGACCACAGTTTTGGTTTATTTTAATTTTAGAAAGTGTGTTTCTTTTATTTACGCAACGAAATTAATTAATTTAGTGCATGTCATACATGTGTGCTTTCATGAGCCGGATAAGCAAGGTGTATTTTGTGAAATTATATATCTGCATTTCATCTTGTGTGCGTGTTTTGAATGTTTGCATGCGTCTTAATGTAAAAGTATACTTTTTCAGTTATTACATTTTTTTTACGTAAGTTTCTAAGTGGCTTCAAAAACAAGACACGCTTTTAAATTAATATTTTTTATTTAATACATTTAAATTAATAACGTCACGCTGAAACATAACCGTTACTTATCGCACTACTGCTTTAATTGAGACATTTATTCAATAATTTAATTATAAACGGGGTAAAAAATAGGCCTACCGGAGACATTTAATGTGAGAGCGTGATCTGAGCAGGACATTAGCAGAGCGTTAGCTTTGGCCGTGAGTGACTGAACGGAGCGCACGCACACACACTCTGCACACACACTCTGACACACACACACACACTCTCTGACACACTCTCTGAACACACACACACACACACACACACACACAAAGCAGAATATTCAGCTGAGCATCACACCGCTTCGCTCACATGCTCTGTCAGGCACGCTGCCAATAAACCCAACGCTTGACTGCCAAAAAGTAAAACAATAAATGAAAAATAAACACATCAACAAAAAAAGGTAAATGAGTTAAACATTTTAATTTGATATGAAAAAAATACAAATACATAAAAATAAACTAAAAAGAAAAATCTTTCTGAGAGCTTTTATGACTGGCTAAAAACACACCTCAATTAAAGCTAAATAAAATATAAGCTAAAAAATAAAAATGCTAAAATGTGAAATATCTGTCAAATTTTGTTAAAGAAAACAAAATCTGCCATTACTAAAAACAAACAAATAATAAAGTCAAAATAATGAATTACTGTAAAATGCTCCCAGATCTACAGTTACTCTCAAAACAAATACATTTATAAAAACAATATAAAAATTAACAAAATAAAATAACTTAAGCATTACCGTGAAAATGCTCAAGAAACTGTAATAAACAAACAAAATAAATAGATAAAAACAAAAGCAGCATTTTTGTAAAAGTTCCCCAAAATCGGTCATTACTCACAATAAACAAAAAATAAATAACGCACAAATCATTTTAATAAAAATCGGTCATTACTCACAATAGTGACGGTCTGAGTGCCTTTGGTTATAGTGGTCTCCATGGAAAGACTCCCATCCCAGATGCTCCTGTTTTAAAGCATCAACATTAAAAAATAAGTGCAAAGAATCCGTCAAAATAACCTTCATTCAACTGTTACGAGTAGGGCTGCAAAACTATTAATCGTAATTAATCCATTAAAACAACTTTGTTTACATACTACATATTGTGTTTACTGAGTATATTATATATTATATATATATATATACACATACACACACACACATGTATATATTTAAAAAATATATTTGTATGCATTTATCTAAACACTAATGTAAACTACATATAAATATTGTATGTACAAATCAAACATTTTTCCGTAATATATACATATATCTGCGTGTATTTATTAGGGATATCAATCGATTTAAATATTTAATCGCATGATTGTCAAATCAAACCATACATCAATGGAAATATAAAAAAAAAATGTATTGACCCTTAGGACTGGTTTTGTGCTCCAGGGTCACATATGTAAGCCTTAACTTTTACTCTGAATCGATTAATCGTGATTAATTGTTTTGTAAGCGCAGCTACAAGTGTTCATAAAACCAGAAAGGTCTCTGACTGACCCCAGTATCCGCGTGAAGTAGATACTGATGCCGTTGTGTTTTCCAGAGAAGATGACCTCGGGTCCTGACGACACCGCGCCGCTCGGCATCATGGGAGTCGCTGGGATGTAAGGCGTGGACATGGTCGGCGGGAACATGCCTAACGAGTACAGAGTCGTCAGCAAAAACCACACTTGTGTAACATTCAAGCATGAAATAAGACGGGACAAAGCCAGAATGCACTGTGCACATAAATAATGGCGCCCCCTATAGTCCAAAAACAATGTTGATTTGTTAAATAACACATCTTTCATGGGTTTTCTACTATGTATTTAAATAAGCGACATCATTTACGTTATATATTAAGCTTAATACCCAGGGATCCCTTTAAATTTGAAAAAATAAATAAAGATTTGATATTTACCATGATAATTATCGATATCGACTGATATGAAAACGATTATATTTCTGGCCATATCGTCGGTACAGTACATGCCAAGTTCTCAAGGAAATTAAATCTCTCAACTAATGCTGTAAAACATACACGAGTCAGTTGGTACGACATTACTATAATAGTGAAGGTTAAAACTGACTTATTTGTTAAATTTACACTTAATTAAGTTTTTAAAGGGATCCCTGGGTAGTGAGCTTAATATAACTTAAATGGTGTCTCTCTTATTTAAATATGCATGTGAACCCATGAAAGATGTGTTATTTTAAAAATCGACAATTTTTGGACTATGGGGGGGAGGTATTATCATTTTTTGGACCATATCGCCAAACCCTACTCGGTTTACATCAATTTCACATCATAGAAGTATTTTGAGACGCAGCCGCGATCGAGCTCCAGGACAAACACACACACAGAGACACACACAGAGACACACACAGACAGAGACACACACACAGAGACACAGACACAGACACAGAGACCACAGACCACACAGACACACACACAGACACACACACACAGAGACACACACACACACACAGACAGAGACACACACACACACACACACACACACACACAGACCACACACACACAGAGACACAGACAGAGACACACACACACAGAGACAGAGACACACACACACAGACAGAGACACACACACACACACACACACAGACAACACACACACACACACACACACACACACACGTGAATCTAATACGTTCTGCGCTCCAAACAGCAGAAATGAAAGCGTATCTAAAGTAACACACTGAATTAACGGCGAGTGGAAACAATTATTTTTGCACCTTTTACAAAATGTTGAAATCCCAGATTTACAAATAGCATGTGCATTTAGCACGGGCAGTCATGGCCTAATGGATAGAGCGTTGGACTTGAAACCTGAGGTAACCCAAGGTTGTGGGTTCGAATCCCGGCTCTGGCAGGAAGTGTCCACGACTGAGGTGAGACCCTTGAGCAAGACACCGAACCCCCAACTGCTCCCCGGGCGCCGCAATGTCGGCTGCCCACTGCTCCACTTGGATGGGTCAAATGCAGAGAACACATTTCACTCCTCATTATTCACCTTATTTTTCACGTAAACGCGGACGCCGCCATTTTCGAACTATAATGTGTCAGATTTCCGGTAAAGCACTTCCCCTAATAGTAGTTGTATTGTGATTCCGTAGTTTTGCGTTCACTGTGTAGATTTTACAGGCTAGTTAACTTTTAATATGGACTACAGAAAGACTGGTGTACTTTGCGCAGTTAGGGGGTGTCATAATAGCTGGTTCAAACGTAAAAAATACCTGCAAGACATTTGTTTTGATCATAATTCACGCACAAGAGCTGAATGTGGATGTGGGGCACCCTATGATTTGCACGCACCTCCGAAGGGTGAAGAAGCTCGTCGGCTTTGGTTAAAAGCCTTAAACTTAAAGAAACCACCGAAATGTCCATATGTTTGCTCTTTCCACTTCGTTGGTGGCAGACCCACGGACGATCATCCATTCCCCGAGAAATGGTTGGGCTACGATGCTTCATTGAAGACTCTGAGGCGACGGCTTATATATAGGATATATCCACAAACAGGTAACTTACAGCTTCTTGTTAAGTTACGTGCTCTAATAGAAGACATTGTTTAAACTAGTTCTTTATTGATGACACTCCTATTGGCATGAATAATATTTAGTGATAAGCTGAAGTTGTTGATAACAGTGGAAAACGTACAGGGATAGCTAAATTTAAACAAAAATAATTACAATAATTGAAAATGTCCTCATAAGTTATGGCAGGCCACTTTTTCATTTCATCCTCCTGGGTTATACATTGCGGGTGGGTACATATACCACACGGTGTTTCAGTGTTCTCTGTGTGTTCTCCCCACATCGCTCCTTACTACCAGTAGCGAAACGGAAGTCTAACACATTATAAGGAAGTACGTACGTATTTACTTCCGCGTTGCAAAATAAGGTGAATACTGTATAATTGTGTATGTGACAAATAAATCACGGCTTATATAAATAAAAAAAATTTCATACTGTTCCAAGCATGACGTCAGCAGCTATAATCAATTAGGTTTATTACTGCATTGATTCAGAATCATCCGCGTCGCATCGATTAAACCCCTCTAAAATAGGCATCTAATTACTTGTTTAGAATGACTAGCTCACCCAAAAATGAACATTTAATGAATATTTCCTCGCTCCTTAGGCCGTGCAAGATTAGGAGGAGTTAGTTTCTTCATCCGATTTAGAGAAATGTAGTATTGCATCACATGCTCACCAAAGTGAATGGGTGCCGTCAGAATGAGAGCTGATAAAACATCACATCAGTATCTAACCAACTTATTAGTTTAGAGCTGTTTAGTCTTGTAAACGCTGCAGATTTCTCTCTTGACAGGGCTCTAAGGACCAATTTGGTCGCACGTGCGACCTAATTTCTACGGGTGCGACTAACAAAAATCCCAGGGCGCACTGGTGCGTCGCCATTCGAGAAATAAAAAAAAGTTCCGCGACTCAGAAACTCCAAAAGGACACTCCCGTTAGGCTTATATTGCTTAAAAATCAGAGATAGTGAGGGCGGACCCCCCTCTGATTGGCCTGTCCAGATATTCCTGTATGTGTGTGTGCGCGTTGACAAATGTACGTGTGCTGCTGCAGTGACAGAGAGAAAGAGGTGAATAAAGCTCAGTGTTGCCAACTAGCGACATTTAGCACCTTAGACCCCATAGCAACTTTTTGTTTTCCAAAAAAAAACTAGTGAAAATCGAGTCTCAGAGTGTCTCTGTATCGCCGCTCGCGAGATAGCGCGCTTTCTCTGCATCTGCTCTGTTCAGCAAGCCTGAGAGGAGCCCGTTCAGTTAAAACAGATATTATTGCTTCTGACGTGTAGTTTATATATAAGTCAGTTCTTACCACGCGCTGGCTCTTGGGTTCTTGGCTTTATTGCAAGGAGGACACCGACAGGGATCGGAAGGTCATAACACTTGATTTATGAACATAAAGAAGAACATCACGTGAGCCACATTATTACACAGAGCACGTCCTCTCTCTCTCTCTCTGCTCTCACATTGCGCACAGACTATTCTCTTCCGCGATCATCGCGGGTCTCTATTTCGCGATATCCTAGGCATTATTTAAAGTTATAGAACATTAATTTTAACCTTAAGTTTCACTCCCTACACTTCTCTAAATCGCAAATTAGAAGAAAACCCTGAATTGTCTTGTCTTATATTGTGTCTTATTTGATTTCATCAGAAAGGCATCAATTATAAATTAATTTTTGTGCAGACTAGCTTCTTGGAAGGGAGAGTTTAGAATTCTTAAAGGGACGTGTTTCAGTCATTATTTCATATTTATCCTGTTGCTCACATAAACAGTCAAATATATAAAGTAAAAAGTTTTATGAATTTGGCTGCATTAAAATACAGTTGAGCACAGAGAGGCGATAGACAAACAGTTATTTTTTACTTTACTTTTAGTCATAGCAGACGCTTTTTCCAAAGCGACTTACAAATAAGAAGTCTAAAATTAAAAGTTAAAACTATACATAATATATACACCTTAAGAAGATAAAGCATGAAATAAACGACAAATGCATACAACATTCCAAAACTAAACATTTAAATGAAAAAGCTAAAAAAAAAAATCTAAATATAAATCAAGAAAAGGAGGTATAAAAAGCTTCTAACATAACACTAAAGGCCTAGTATACTTTTTTTTCATAGTAAGAATTGGTTTAAAAACTGTAAATCTTTTTTTTTCATTATGTTTATGCAATTATTTGGAGTCTGTGGTGGGATGGGGCGCAATGTTTTATGGGTTTGGGGGGGGGGGGGGGGGGGGGTGAGAAGCATGCACTAGAGCATCCCTTCGTTCAGACACAGTGGAAGACATGCTCAGTGTAGAGGGGCAAGTCTGGAAGATGTTTAAGTGAAGTGTGGTGGGTAGCCAAGGCAAAGATCAAGAAGCCAAACTCAGAGTTGGCCATCCGAGGGGGATGTGAGCAATGGAGGATGTCCATAATACATAGCCAAATGTTCAGTTTGACGCCCTTTAAAACACTTAATTTAGATTTTATTTACTTGAGATGTTTTAAGTTTAAATCTCTGCTCAGTGAAGCACTTTAAGCACCAACACTTTTTCTAGTTACCTTTCTTGTAGAATTGTGCTTAAATAAAGAACTTATTGACCAGAGTTTAGTCGTTTTACTAGCAATATTGCCTATATAAAAAATTGGGGTGCACCTACTTTTGTCTTGCACCTAAGAAAAAAGTTACGCACCTGCACCAGCAAAATTTCTAGTTCTCTTGATTCAGACCAGAACACTTTATCACTGGAGGAAGAGTTATTATGTATTATAGACTCATATTGGAGTTAAAAATATATTAATGCTGGATTTGTTTCAGCTTTTAGATGCTAACTGATGGACTGGAGTGGTGTGGGTTATCGTGATGTTTTTATCAGACACTCATTCTGACGGCACCCATTCACTTACATTGCAACAAACCTGATGAAGACACAATCTCAGATGACCTCAGGGTGAGTAAATGTTAGTTTTAGGCCGATCCATTGCTTTAAGATTAACTATACTAGCAGACACACATTAGTGAAGCGGTCGCTGGTCTGGGGGGTGTGTGTGTGTATGTGTGTGTGTGTGTGTGTGTGTGTGGGGGGGGGGGGGGTGTTATACCTGGCGCAGGTGTGGCAAGAAAACTGGGGTGTGGTAGGGGGCTGCCCATAGACACCGGGGATCCTACAATCACAGCAGATTAGACATTAGTCCACACTGCACACATGCACAACCAGCTAGTAATGGTTAATGGTTAACCCATGACCAGTGCGGCGGGTTGAGATGTTAGTCACCTGGTACAGGGGAGCTGAAGAGCGGGCCGACGTTACTGGGGGCAGATAGGGCAGATGGGAAACGCATCTGAGCCTCTCCACCATACCTGCGTTAAAAAAAAACACCTATATTAATAACGTCAAACTGCAGACATAAGGCATGAGGGGGTAAGCACATAAACATCACATCACATTATCATTTATGGGTGAACTATCCCTTAAAAAAAAAAAAAAAAAAAAAAAATACACTTTAAGCTATTTGAAAGCAACCACAAATATCATCAAAAGCATGTGTAAGAAGAGTTATATAAGTTAATATCTGACCTGAAGAAGGCTCGTGTGGCCCATACAGACACCTCTCGATCACACGCAGCTGAGGAACAGGCCAAGATGAGCGCTGTGGCACACGCCTGACCCTCCTGCACAGGACAACATGGATATCTTAGGACCCCAGCAATTACATTAGAACTTATTTTAATTCTGGGTTGTTTTTTATGGACTCCTTTTTAGTTAAAGGGACAGTGCACCCAAAAATGAAAATCCTGTCATTATGTACTCATCCTCAAGTAGGTCCAAACCTGTATGAATGAGTTTGTTCTGAACACAAAGGAAGATATTCTGAACAATGTGGGAAGCACACTTGCAGCGTCCCAATTCGCCTAATTCTACTTTGCCCTAAAAGTATGTACTCTTGTGAAGAATAAATATACTTTTGAGTAAGGAGTAGAATATCATCTGTCTGTCGATTCTGTCAGTGTTTTATACTTATACCATCATTTACTCAAAGTTAGCTTTAAACATGAATGCGTTTCTTTCTTCTGCTGAACACAAAAGATGATATTTTGGTGAATCTGGGTAACCAAACAGTATCTGGTCCTCAGTGACTTACATGATTGTTTTTCCTTCTATCAAAGTCAATGTGGACCAGCAACTGTTTGGTTAATATAAAGAAATTAATACAGGTTTGGGATAACATGTGAGTGAGTAAATAATGACAGAAATTACATTTATGGTGAACTGTCCCTTTAATGACAGTCGGCTGCATGTGCAGTACTGTCCCTTTAAGAGCTGTACGCGTCTAATATACAGCGACGCGTCCGTTTCTCTCAACTGTTTACTTTCATTTTAGACATAACCAACTGAGTCTATATGTAAACCTTGTGTGTTTTGACAGCGCAAATGATAACTTATTTGAGTAATCAGACGCTGTTAGACGGGCTTTTTAGTGCAAGCGCTTTGAGTATACAGGCTCAAAAAAAGCGCATGTTAGACCAGCGCGCGAATTAAAAGTTTAACTAACCGGCAAGACTTTAAAACACGCAAACAATGTACTTTTGTGATTGCGAATACGTGCAGTGTCCCGTGAGAACTTTACCGCTGAGTTAACACTGATATGAATGTATGCGGCGCTGTATATTGAGACGGAGGCGCCAGAACTGTACCTGATAGATCCGATCGCACACCCCTAATTTGGGACATACTAATTCTATTTTAGAATACTATTTAGGAGGGATAGTATGCGAATTGGGACGCAGCAAATATTTTTCTCCTACTGTGGAAGTCAATGGAGCCCAAAACAGCCCCCCGATTATAAACTTTCTTCAGAATATCTTCATCTGTGTTCAGAACAAACACATTCATACATGTTTGGACCTACTTGAGGATGAGTACATGATAACAGAAGTTTCATTTTTTGGGTGTACTGTCCCTTTAAATGAACTTTTATTAATCAAAAACCATGTTTTAATTAAAATCATGAAACTTATACAAACATTACATGTTTAGGGCCTATGAAAAGCTTTGATTTATTTTCACCACAAGTTTTATTATTACCAAATGTCTAATTATTTGCATGCATAAAAAAAACTTAATTTTATAAAAAAATGTAATTTTGTGTTATTTAAATTTTTCTGGTTATCAAATAAAGACATTAATTCCATTTATCTTTTAATTATTACAAATTAAAAAATTTTGAGGCAAAAAATTGTGCCGTCAAACGTTTAAATAAAATATGTGTGTACTGTGTATTACACACACATGCATGTATATATTTAATAATAGTATAAATAATAAATATACACAGCACATGCATATATTATGTAAACAAAAACTTTTATTTTGGATGCGATTCATTGTTCGACAGCACTACAAACAAAGGGAATTTGTTATTAAACTTAAAACATGGAAATGTTGTGATTATTCCTAAAAACGAAGTTGAGCAGCAGATGGCGCTGCAAGCTTCAGAAACAGCCGAACTCTGCTCGTTACACACTCTTGAACCTAAAATAATAATTTGTAGGATTAGAAAAGGTGCATTACAGGTACACTACATTAATCTAGTGTCACTGTGAGCCGAGGTAAGATTACAGTGTTTGAGAAACACTAGAGTAGATAAAATATTAACCCAGAATCCATTCTGCATCGGTTTATCGTCCCTATATTATACCAAACAATCTTCATACAGTGGACTACCAGTAAAAGTATTCACACTTTGACCTGAGCATGTTTTGCATTAATTGCTAATGTGAGCTTTCTCCACCACAGACTGATCTAAATGAAGCGCTGCTTGGTTTTATCTAACCGTGTTTTTTAATTTAACAGCGGACTGCTATCCAGCTCAATTCATTACATATCTGATGCTATCAAGATGAGTTTGTTCAACTAGTACCATTTTCTAAACCCTGATAATGTTGAAGGCGTCTGAATGATTTCTGGTCAAAACACACACACACACACACACACGCCGTCACTGACCCCGTGTAGCTTGAAGAACCGCTCGATGTCCTCGCTCTCTCCTCCGGCGCTGCTCACCAGCAGGTGGCGCAGCTGATCCACCGGCCGCAGCTTGTGGAAGATGTGACTGCCCTGAAGACCCGAGAGAACAACAACATGGAGCTTTTATCGCTAATGAGGATCAGCATAAGAGCAAGTGCTCTAACAAGACTCAGTCACACTAACGAGGGCTATTTTGTTTGTTTGTATTTTTATAAACACACACACACACACACTAAAAGGTTTGGGATCAGAAATTTTTTTTAACCTCTTAAAAAATGTTTTTCATATCTTTGCATTGTTTAGAGCATTACAAATAATGTTTAAAAAAATTATTAAATATTTAATTCATAAGTTATGCGAAGTCCTTGGAAGAGGATTTATATTTTTTATTTATAAAAATACATAAGTGAACATGCATAGTCAAAAACACGCACTCATGCGCACTTATGCACATATATATACACACATTAATACTACACACACACACACATATATTAAGTCAAGTCAAGTAACCTTTATTTATATAGCGCTTTTAACAATACAAATTGTAACAAAGCACTGCACAATATCAAAATAGGCAAATTGTGTCAATAATGTAAAATGACAGGATTTAACACTCAATTTTCAGCTGAATGCATTTCATTATTGAATTTAGTGATATTATACACGCACGCACACATATTATGCACACAAGCACACATACGCATATATTATACACACACACGCATATATTACACACACACACACGCATATATATTATACACACACACGCATATATATTATACACACACACACACACACATTATACACACACACACATTATACACACACACATTATACACACACACGCATATATTATACGCGCACATATTATACACACGCGCACACGTATATTATACACACACGCGCACACACACGCGCGCACACACACACATATATTATACACACACACGCATATATTATACACGCACGCACACACACATATATTACACACGCACACAAGTAGAAATCAAGTAGATCAGACAGAACTAGAATAGAGTGCTCATACCTGAGCGGACAGGAGCACAAACTTCTGCGGCGGGATGCTGTGCTGCTGAACGACTAGAGGAGACTCAGTGACTGGAATCAGATCTTTATTGAGAGCAGAGAGGATTCTGGGAGATCTGTTCTCCTCGACTGAACACAGAGCCCACGAGTGACCGTCCACATTCACCGTCATCTGGACCACCGGACAGAACACAGACATCAGTCGTCACGGAAACTACAGAAGCCTGTTTCTGACACGCAATACTTATGAGATACAAGTAACGAGTTCCTGCCATTCTGACTGTTTAAATCTCACAATTATGTTTTTAGTTTCTGCCACAGAATAAAAAACATAAAAAAGGTGATTGTGACTCTCACAAATCTATTTTTACCTCATTTCACGGCACTATGTGTGCGCACGCGCGCGTGTGTGTGTGTGTGTGTGTGTCTGCGTGCGTGTGTGTGAGAGAGAGAGTGTGTTACTGTGTGTGAGAGAGAGAGAGTGTGTGTGTGTGAGTTTTTGTGAGTGTGTGTGTGAGTTTGTGTGTGTGTTTTTGTGAGTGTGTGTGTGTCTGTGTGAGAGAGAGTGTGTTACTGTGTGTGAGTGTGATTATGTGTGAGTTTGTGTGTGTGTGTGTGGCCACTGCTCCAAGTGTGTGTGTGTGTGTGTGCGCGTGAGAGTGTGTTACTGTGTGTGTGTGTGTGTGTGTGTGTGTGTGTGTGTGTGTGTGTGTGTGAGTTTGTGTGTGTGTGAGAGAGTGTGTGTGTGTGTGTGTGAGAGTGTGTGTGTGTGTGAGAGAGTGTGTGAGAGAGTGTGTCTGTGAGTTTGTGTGTGTGTGTCTGTGAGTTTGTGTGTATGCGTGTGAGTGAGAGAGTGTGTGCGTGTGAGAGAGAAAGAGAGAGTGAGTGTGTTACTGTGTGTGTGTGTGTGAGTGAGAGAGAGTGCGTGTGTGTAAAATAAACAACAAAGAAAGCAGCAGCCGGACAGGAAGAGGAAATAACATCTCTGACCTGAGCTTCCATGAGGGGCTTTTTAAAGGGAAAGGAGTCGTGGTTGATGCACCACAGAACGTCGCTGTCTTCCGCCTCAGACGCGGCCATCAGCAGAACTCCTCGACTGTAGAGAGCCTTGTGAACTTTAGCAGGTTTCTGGAGGGTGGAGGACGCAGAGAACCCGGGCGGCAGGCGCACATGCACCAGTGCCAGGATGCTGGGCCGCGCCGAGATGTGTTTGGCGTGTGGAGGAGCAAAAGGGACGGTGCTGAAGTAAAGACGCACACCTGCACGACACAGAAACACACTTTAGAGACAGCTACAGACCCACGATTCATTACAGTCTCTGTTTCTAAATCATACCAGCATGAGTGACGGCCAGCAGCTGACAGTCGGAGGACTCGGAGCGATCGATTACTGCGATCTGAACGATGGGTTTGAACACGGAGCGGTCGATCGTCCTGGAAGCAGCCAAACACATGCATGACACAGCAACACTGAACAGCAAACGCAGGAGTGCTCAATATCACGGGGAGCACAGCGTGACCATCTTTAAAATGCATTTTCTTTTCTTTTTTTACATTACATCTTTATTCATAAAATTTGCATTTATTAAAATATTGTTATAATAATTATTAAAATAATATATTATAAATAAATTAGGAGTGTGCATGCAACATATTGATATTAACAAGTATTAGTTGTTTTTTCACATTTATTAAACATGAGAAATTAGTTAGTTAATACATTAATTAATGTATTAATTAACATTGCATTTATTACACTATTATTAATCCTTGTTAATGAAAATAGTCGTTATTTTTTATTCATATTGCAGTAACTAATGTTAACAAATAATAATGCACATTTTAATAATGCATTAAAAGCTGAAATTAACATTAAGTAAGATTAATAAATGCTGTAAAAGTATTGCTCAATCTTAGTTCATGTTTACTAATGAACCTTGTTGTAAAGAGTTACCAATATTTTTTTAATTAAACAATAATTAATATAATTTTTAAGAAAGAAAGACTGGGTGCGCACAATGTACTGGTGATCATGTCAATGACTAATATTAGTATTTTTAATCCATTTTGAATTGAAAGATTATACATTTATTATTAATAACATATTTTCATAATAAAATAGTTGTTAATATAATTTTTTTTTTACTAAGAAAAACCATGAGTGCACAATATGCTGATCATTTACATTAATTTTGCATTTATTAAAGATAACGATACATTTTTGCAAATTGTTAATATAATCAATATAATTAGTTTTATTACAAATTAAAACTGATATATTGGTGACCAATATTAGCATTTTCTAATTCATTTTACATTTAAGATCGATACATTGTATTAATAATAACAGTAAATATATTTTGTACAACGTGTATAATTAATATAATTGAATTATTATTCAAAAAAATAAAATAATAATTTTACATGCATTAAAAATAATGATTTTATATAAAAAACAATAATAGTATTATTAATAATGATAATAATTTAATTTAGAATACAAAAATGACAAATAAAAGCAAATTAATATGTTTTTCTAACAATATAGATTTTCAATAAATTAATAAAAGATTTTGAGAAAAATCCAAATTTCACAATTTTGATTGTAATATGATTGATCAAGCAGTATGTGTTTTCTTCATAGACTGTAAACAAAATGGACGTAGTGTCCGTGACATCACCGTCGGTTTCTGAAGCTCAAAGTGGGCGGAGCCGGCCATCGCCATCTTGGCAGCGCGTCACTCCCGGATAATCGAAAATGGGCAAAAAGGCGGGAGGTGGGTGGAGCTTGTTGCTGAAACCACGCCCACCTAGCGCAAAGCAGCAGCATTCCACCTGTCATTCAAGTAGCCACGCCCTTAATTATGCAGAACTTTAAGGCTTAATATAATTTAAACGGATGCGTAATAAAAAAATCCCCCCCGCACAGTTATCACGAAGGGCAAAATTAGCTATATAGACCAAAACCACTTTTTGTACCAGGCTGTAAACATGCGTGTTTCTGCTGTAAATTTGGGTATTTTAACATGGGGGGGGTGGGGGGGTCTATGGGACTG
This sequence comes from Ptychobarbus kaznakovi, assembly GCA_027422405.1. NCBI lineage: Eukaryota > Metazoa > Chordata > Actinopteri > Cypriniformes > Cyprinidae > Ptychobarbus > Ptychobarbus kaznakovi. The sequence continues at coordinate 213,123 of CM049796.1, read as the reverse complement.
ACTCCGTTTTGGAGCCGCCCTCTAGCGGCCAGTCGACGAATTACAGTTTTAGTCACGTCCGCGTTGGCTTTGCGGGAGGTTGCCGCTTGTGTTTTCTCTCGCAGGTGAAGCCGTACCTGGCGATGTTTCCAGCCGCGGAGACGATGGCGCTCTGAGACATGGCAGCGACTCGACTCATTCCCTGCCCATCAGCGCCGAGATCATACACCTGCAGACACAACATCACATTAAAACCACAAACACCCCCCCCCGTCTCTGGTTCACGCTCAACACACCCACCTGCAGGACGGCCTTCTCCGAACGCGTGTATAAGATATTCCTCGAATTATCAACAGCTATTTGGACAACAGGATCTGAAACAAACCGCAAGATTTAAAGAGAAACGTTCATGAAGTTAATGTACTTTTGATAATTTTGACAAATTCCATGACATTCCATGTTATACAGTTCCATAAACCGATTATATAGCACAGTTCTGACATTTCTTAGAACTGTGAGGATAAATAAAGTTAGAACTGAGAAATATAAACTCAGAATTGTGAGATAAAAATGTATTGTGTGTGTGTGTGTGTGTGTGTGTGTGTGGAGTGTGTGAGAGTGTTACGGTGTGTGTGCATGAATGTGTGAGAGAGTGTGTGTGTGTGTGTGTGTGTGTGTGTGAGGGAGAGTGTGTGTGTGTGTGTGTGAGAGAGAGTTACTGAGTGTGTGTGTGTGTGTGTGTGTGTGTGTGTGAGAGAGAGAGAGAGAGTTACTGTGCGTGTGTGAGAGAGAGTGTGTGCATGCGTGCCTGAGTGTGTGAGAGTGTGTGTGTGTGTGTGTGTGCCTTGTGTGTGATGAGAGAGTGTGTGTGTGTGTGTGTGTGTGTGTGTGTGAAAAAGAAAAGTGTGTGTGTTACTGTGTGTGTGTGTGAGAGAGAGAGTGTGTGTGTTACTGTGTGTGTGTGTGTGTTATGTGTGTTGTTGTGTGTGGTAGTGTGCGTGTGAGTGTGTGCGTTACTGTGTGTGTGTGTGCTGTGTGTGTGCGCAAAATAAACAACAATGAACATCTGTGAACAGTTTGGTTCACAAAATAAGGCTGTGCGATATCGACAGCCATAATATCATAATAGTGTGATTTGATGTTATTGAGTATTTTGAAGTCTAGACTAGTGTGTGTTCATTCACTGCATGATTCAGTATTAAAATACATTCAGAATGATCATAAATTAATAAAAAAAACTTGGAAAGAATAAATGATACCATATAAAACTGAGCCTGCTGCAATTTTTTACAGATGTTACAGATTTGGATAATAAACAAAAATGTAGCTCTGCAAGTTAATGTTAAATTGCATAAGTTTCATGATTTTAATTAATAAAAAATGCTTTTTGATTAATACAATTTTATTTGAGCATTTAAAAAAAAAAAGGACAGAATCCATCAAAATGAAAACGGAAAAAACTGATTTTAGAGAAAAATAAAAATGAATTTGGAAAAAAAAAAAATAGGGCCCTAAATATGTCACAGCCCTAATTTAAAGTGTGCAGATGTCCCCCCTGAACGGCTCTTACCGTCCTCCGAGAAGGAGAACTGCAGAAGAGACGGGACGAGGAAGGACAAGCTGCTCTTGGAGTGATTGATCTTCCTGCAGCGCTGACTGAACCAGCCCGCTTCAGCCTGATAGGCGATCTCGTACAGACAGCCGTCTTTCCCCGCCATGAAGATGCGGCCCGCGTCCGTGGAGGTGATGGCCAGCAGGTAGGTGTTATCCGTGGGGATGGAGTAGAGAGGATCTGGCAACAGCTGCATGGCTCCGGACATGCTGTCATTCAGACCTGCGGCACACAGACTGAGAATCAATCCTCACATGCAGATGTGGATTCGGTCACATGTGAACATGACGCTCACCTGAATGGGCTTTTGGGAAGCTCAAGCCCAGGATCACAACATCCACGGGTGTGGCCAACACTAACAGGAAGTGGATGTGAGGCTGAAAGATACCTGTAAAAAACAGAAGCACTCACTTCTCCATTTATTCTTTAACTAGTGATAACAAATGACCCATTCTTGAAACCACTTGAGAATAAAAATATTCTCCCAAATAGTTTCTTTTTTTTTAAATAAGACTCCAGGCTTAGTTTGCTTTCCTCTCCTTAATAATATTTATGTTTTTTATTTAATTAATGTATTTTTTTTATTTTTTTATGGTTAATTAATTTATTTTGTGCATACACATATATATATATAGACACACACAATATAAATTACAAAGATTGTAATAAAAAAAATATTAATAAACAAATATAGCATCATCATTTTAATATTTTTACAAGCAGTCGTATTATATTAACAAATAAACAGAGAATAAAAATTTGCACAAAACTATAAATTACTATATAGTAACCATAAAATACAAAATTACACAAAAAGTACAAATGTATAAAGAAAAAGTGAATATATTAATATAATCATAATATTGACATATATATATATATAAAACAAACATTATATAGAGTAAATATATATATATATATAAAATATGAACTAAAAATAAGCACAACATTTTTTTTATACATATAATACACAATATATATATTTTTTTTATTATGTTAACTCTCGTGTATTTTTTCTGGTTTCAGATGCAAACTTTTGTGCTGATGCTCTTTAATATTCTCCTAAGTGTTCAGGTGCATAATTTCTGTCTCTTGAAGAAGAAACACCTATAACAACTAAGACTACCCAAATCAACAATATCTGGAATATAAAAACATAACGGTGGTAAAACATCAAATTATGAAAACTAAACATGTCGATGCATTAGACACGCTTTTGGCTAACGACTGATAAAACATCGGAATAATCAATGCGTAACTTCTTCAGAGAGTGCGCACTATATAGTGTACAACAGAAAACCCAACTAACCTGGTTTAGGCTTGACCAGTCCGACTGATAATATAGTTTCACTGAGCCCGTCAAAATACGCCACGTCACTCCTGAAGAAACACCAGCATCATGTAACTGAAATACTCCCAGGAATATTTAAAGGGCCAGCGTTATGCTTATTTACAATCTGATCTTCACTTCAAGCACAAACAGCTATATTATATGTTAAAGGAAAAGGAAAATAAGGGCCCTTTAATAGCAACCGATGTGTCGAAACTCACCCATCCTCATAATTCCACATAAAAATATCATTATCGATGGTGAGCCACGCTCTGGAAATTTCAGGGAAAACTCCCATCATGCAATTGCACTGCATATCTGGTGAACAGGGGCAATTAAGGCACTGCATACAACTTAATGGATGGATTCTACAAAACACTTTTAAGGCCCAAATTCAGTTTAATTTTTTCAGTTTGAATTTTTCTGGACTCCTTTTTAATGTTCAAATTAAATTGCATTAATCAAAAAGCATGTCTAATTAATTAAAATCATGAAACTTATACAATTTAACATTAATTTCTTAAAAGTGTAACAAATTACATGTTTAGGGACGTTTTGTTTTTTTCTCACCATGTGTTTTATTGTTAATAACTTATGTGTTTTAACATGTATAATTATTATTTAAATGCATATAAACCATTTTTATTTATTCTTATGAAATGCACCCCCCCAGAAATTCTGTGTTGTTTATTTAAATTTTACTGGTTATCAGATGAAGGCATAAAACATTGATTTAATTAATATTTTAATTAATGAAAATTAAACATAAAACATTTTTGCCAAACATTTACTATTTAAAATTAAAATATTCTGTGATTATGTCTTTAAAAAAAAAGTTGTATTATTTCTCAACAGTAGTTGTAGTATTACGTACATTCTAGTAAATAATAGTAAGATATCTATTTATCTTCTGGCACAATGTCTTCAAGTTAAACCGGACTTTTATTTTGACGGGTTGTCGAGAATAGTTCTGTGTGTATATGATACGAGGCTAGTTTAGACTTTTATTTTGAAGGGTTGCCGTGAAGAGTTCTGTGTGTATATGATACGAGGCTAGTTTAAACTTTTATTTTGACGGGTTGCCGTGAATAGTTCTGTGTGTTTATGATACGAGGCTAGTTTAGACTTTTATTTTGACGGGTTGCTGTGAATAGTTCTGTGTGTATATGATACGAGGCTAGTTTAGACTTTTATTTTGACGTGTTGTCGTGAATGTTCTGTGTGTATATGATTACGAGGCTAGTGAGTCTTTTATTTTGACGGTTTGCGTGAATAGTTTGTGTGTATATGATAACGAGGCTAGTTTAGACTTTTATTTTGACGGGTTGTCGTGAATAGTTCTGTGTGTATATGATACGAGGCTAGTTAGTCTTTTATTTGACGGGTTGCCGTGATAGTTCTGTGTGATAGGATTTGACTAGTTTGATTTTTTGACGTGTTGCCGTGAATAGTTCTGTGTGTATATGATACGGCTAGTTAAGACTTTTATTTTGACGTGGTGAATAGTTCTGTTGTATATGTTACGTGGCTAGTAGTTTAGTCTTTTATTTTGACGGGTTGCTGTGATAGTTCTGTGTGTATTGATACGAGGCTAGTTAAGAACTTTTATTGTGACGTGTTGTCATGAATAGTTCTGTGTGTTATAGATACGTGGTAGTTTAGTCTTTTATTTTGATGGGTTGCCGT